>OMNZ01032548.1:23906-47798 GCA_900303255.1 Lesueurigobius sanzi
TCATCATCATCATCATCACCATCACCATCATCATCATCATCATCACCATCATCACCATCATCATCACCATCATCACCACCATCATCACCACCACCACCACCATCACCACCACCACCACCACCACCACCACCACCACCAGCCACCACCACCACCAACAACACACCAGCAGCAGCAGCAGCACACGAGACCAGCGCAGAGTGCTCCACTAAACATTTGATACAACAAAAGGAAAACAGAGTGTATTCGTGCGTACGGACGTCTCCAATGGCTGTCTATTTTTACACTTGTGACAGCTTGACGTCACGTGTCACACATGAATGAAAATACACAGAGAGTGGGGGTGCGCCATATTAAGAAAAATGATATCTGGATATTTTGGGGGACTTTCTCGATAATGAAAATCAAGCTACATGTTAGCAAATTGTCATAAAGTTGTAAAAATGTGTAAAAACATTAAAAACAGAAAGAAAAAAAATCCACAAAGAATTTCTTTTGAGAAAGATGTAGGATCAAAAGGAGTAGGAAGAGGTATATTTCATCTTAATTGTAGTACTTCTGACTCGTCACGTAAAAACCATGCCAAAAACCATACCATGCCAAGACTTTTTGCTTTTAAAATAAGAAAAAACAACTTATGTGCAGTAAAATTTGATTTATTTTCTAATTGTAAGTGCAGTCTGTGGTATTTTCTCGTTTTAAGAGCCAACGTTCCATTGACAGATCATTTTACTCATCTGCTCAAATAAAGTGCAAATATACTTATTTGAAGAAAACTTTCACTTTTTGCAGTGTTAGTATTTTTATGGCAGCTGTTTTTGTAGCTTTTTGTTAATATAAAGGTAAAATTGCATCTTCCAAACAACAATTTCGATATTACCTTGTAGACGATGTATTGCACACCTCTAATGGCGCTTTGTTCGACTTGTGAGCGTGAACGCACTGACGCAGTGGGGAATCGTGTAGGAAACTCAGATCTAATGAAAGCCATAGGGTGTCGAGGATCATCACGTGTGTAATGTGTTTGACAACCATCGGCCTCTGCATGAAATCAGACAGCAGAGGCAGCAGCAGTCTCTCCGCAGACACAGCACCATTCTTTCCAGTCTTTGAGATGGTTTCACGACGAGCACTTCTAATTTTAATGTATAGAGCAGTGGTTCACAAACTTTCTCGGCCGCAACCCCCAAAATTAACATGTGAACGACTCGGGACCCCGCCTGTAGAAAGTAACAGCCTCTTGTAATTATTTCTATTGGCAAAACACAAAAATAAGAGGGGATTTGGGATATTTTGCTCAGTTTTTGGATAAACTTGAATACATTTGTAAAAAAAAATCAAATTTCACCTTCTTATTTAGGGTTCAAAACTCAATAAATCAGGCTAGGAATCAAATATTGAAAACTCCCTCTGAAGAAGCCTCCTAAATATTGGAAAGTTTGATGGCTGTAGGTGCTACTAAAGTGGAGGTCGTTGTTGCAACACTGTAAGAAAACTGCATTTTGAGAAAGTGGCCTTTGAAGTTACAATTTTCTGTGTAAATCTGGAAAGATGTTGAATTAGTGCAATAATTAAAAACCTTATTGTGAAGATTTGGCTTTTTTTCCGTTTCTAGATGAAAGTTTGTATGTTTAGAAACTTGTCCAATATCTGAAAATTGAAGTGTCTAAATAAATAAGGTACATAGACGAGTAATAAGACCATACAATAGCTACGATGTGAGGTAAAGACACAGGTAATTGTTTTTGTTTGGTGGGACATGAATGGGTCTATAGGGGATGGTTGTAGCAGTGACCCAGTTATTGGCTGCATACAGCTGCCCTCTGCAGATGCTGTCAGCAGCAGCTGTACTGCAGGGTTTGTTCAACTGTCTCTAACTCACCCAATCCATTTCATGTATGTGTTTTCTTCAATTTGCTCTGTCATGACTATTGCCCTGTTTTTCCTGTTTCTTCCCTGATGTCCTTCTGTAACCCTGATGCTCAGCTCCATTTCTATTGATTCTTGGTGTTCAGAGCTGGTGCACATATTTCCTAATCACAGCAGGGGGTAAATAAAGGGAAGCAATGGAAGATTCAAGCCCATTATTAGCAGAAAATAAAACTGACATAACCAAACTAAGCAGAGAAACCTTTAACATACAAGGTACATTTAACAGCATTGGCATGTCTATGACACCTCCCAAATCTTAAGGACATTATGGGTATGTTTTAATGTTCTAACAAAGTAACCAACGCATTATTTAGCCTTTCAAGTCCCCATACTGTGTGAGCATCACTCAGTGAGGCCTGTTCTGTCATGAGACCGTGGGACCAACTTCCTAAGCATCATATCCGGGATTAAACGTCATAGAAATGCAACATATTCCTTATAAGCTGTGATCCTTTAGTGCCCAGCGTGAAGGGTGTTAACCAACCTGTCAATGCAGCGGGTGACTGTGGATAGGAAAAAGAGCCAAGAGTCTATTTATAGCAGAAAGGACGAATAAGCGTATAATAATTGCAGCTCGGTTTAGAGGGGCTATTTCTTTCGCCAACTCACAATAACAAATGTTGCGTCATGGTGCTGCTGCTCACGGAATGATGCGCGTGATACAGGACTCACTGTGTTAAAATACACCTGCGTCTGAACACTGATGCTAAAACATCATGATCAATACAAATGGCCCATTCAGATCCTGTGTCGAGGTGGGTGTAGGGTTTATTTACAATGGACTACGTGGATACACGGGCTATAATATAAAACAAAGACTATCTTGGCATATTTGGCACGTGATACGCTCAAAATGTGGTGAATGGAATAAAAAACATACCTCTTGTTGAAATTACAAAATGTCTAGGTACATGTCTGTGCATCCTTCTCGCGTTCTCGACGGTATCTGCAATCAAGACTCGCCCAGACTCCACATCGAGACGTAATGCCTCCTCCTGCTGTAGTGTCTATCCTCTCCGAAAGAGGGCGCCAGCGCATCGCAGTTACAGGCGATAGGTTTGCTGTTAAATAATTAAATAAACGTTTGTCTGTTTAGACAAAGGCCTAATAAAACAATATCCCAATAGCTTGCCTTTGTCTATGTTTGCTGCTTTTAAACAGGCCCCTAATTTTAGATGAGAATATTGTACAAAGGCTTTGAATTTAAATGGAAATTAGATAAGGCGCACGGTGTCTATAAAACTCAACAATATCACTAAAGAAAATTTAATATTTGTTTTTAATACATTGTGGAGCTTTATTTTACCCTAAACCAAATATGTCAGCTGTTTTTTAGACTGACCTGATAGACTATAGACCAGAACCAGTTTTTTTGTGTGAAATAGGAAACTTCATTGTGTTTCTCAAGGCTTTGTCACCGAAACTAAAGTTTGGTCCCTGAACTAGCCGCAGTGAGACGCCCTTTTTGATTAGTTGAGGATAACACCCAATCAGAGGCGGCCCGGACCGCGCCCTGCACCTATCGGAACTTGTAGAAGGCCTCACACACAGGTGTGTGCAGAGAGTGCAGAGAGTGCTGTGGGTGAACGGGAGAAGCAGCGCCCAGGAGCAGACTTCTTTTTTCAATATATGGGATTTTATGGAATCGACTTTTAGTAATGCAGTACTTTTCTACGGAACACACGTTTTATTAAGGCTATGTAGGCCTCTTTTATTAATTCTAACAAAACTTGGATCGCTACAAAATATTTCACTTTGACCTTGTTATTTATCCGTACTAATGGGTGTCAAAGTCGTCAACTCTTTCGGGCGTTTACTTTACATTTGCACTATTTTATGTATTTTATGTCAAATTCCTGGTGCCCATGGAGAGGTGCCACCCAAACCACCCGTCAGCGTTACAATCTTACCACCGATTAAACCGAATGATGGGCCCCAGGCCTACCCAGAGTCAGAGAAGGCCAATTTACCAGTGTTTACAATGGACTATGAAAGGATACAGATTCCCTTTGAAGTTACTTTGTGGGTCCTCTTAGCTTCATTTGCAAAGATTGGTGAGTGTTATTGGGTTGTTGTTTTTTTTCTCCCCACGTTAAGCTTGGAATGTATAATTTGAGCTCTATTTTTTCAGGTTTTCATGTGTACCACAAGATCACAGTTTGGGTGCCTGAGTCCTGCCTGCTCATCAGCATTGGCCTCATAGTTGGAGCCATCATGCACTCGGTCAAAGAGGAGCCTCCTGCAGTTCTCACCAGTAATGTTTTCTTCCTCTACATGCTCCCCCCTATTGTGCTGGACTCAGGCTACTTCATGCCCACTCGGCCTTTCTTTGAGAACATCGGTACGGTATGTTTCTCCCAAATCACTCAAAGACTTTAATCACACCTATTTTTTCGTTTGACAGTGCGTTTCGTCCTTCAGGTGCTGTGGTTTGCAGTGGTGGGCACTCTATGGAACAGCATTGGCATAGGCATGTCTCTTTTCGCTATATGCCAGATTGAAGCATTCGGTGTACAAGACATCAACCTACAGGAGAACCTGCTCTTTGCCACTATAATCTCGGCGGTGGACCCGGTGGCTGTTCTCAGTGTGTTTGAGGATGTTTCTGTCAACGAGCAGCTCTACATTGTGGTGTTTGGGGAGTGCCTCTTTAACGATGCAGTCACTGTGGTGAGTAGACCGACCCCAAACAAGACCTCAACCCCGAAATACAAACCTGCTAATGGTTCTTCTTGTGCAGGAGAACTCGCTGGTCCTTTCTGTTTGTTGTCAAAACATACAAACTAAAGAGCAATGGGCGGATATACAAGGCCTATCTCTATGGGTACCAGGCTAAACATTTGGTGAAAACTAGTGACACAGAATAATAGAACAGTCATGGTTATATTTACAATATTTATGCTAGAAAGCAGTTTTTTTTTTCTTCTTATTTGATCCAAACATGTGTTTTCTTGGCTTGGCCTGTTTTTGTTTGAGTCATTAGAGTCGATCTGGCTTAATGAAAAAAAAGAAAACATTTTCCTCAATCTCAATTTCTGATTCAATCTAGTTTTTAATAAGCTACTGAAAACAAGTAATTGTTGTTTTTACTGATATGATTCTTGAAAAGCTGATATGAGTCTTAACCTCAGCTTAAACAACAAATGAATGCTAACACTTCTTTTCACTTTGGACAATGAGCTGTTACTATGGATTTTACAATTCTTAATATTATATTGAATTGTGTATACGCCCTCTTCAATTCAATACGCAAATGTGTTCAATATGAATCAAGCACTTTAATATGGTATTTTCAGGTCTATAAGAGCTTCTGTTTTGAGTTATTTTTGCTTGTTGGCAAAATAAAAATATTCTATTTGAAAAAAACATTTATTTCATTAAATATATTGAATCAACTTGAAATTGTGACTAAAGTGAATCCTTGCATCATACTGTTACTGCCACATTATCAGTCCCCAGATCTGAAGCGACCAGGGGAAATGATGCATAAACATCTAAAAATGTGTAGAATATTTCAACAATCAATAGGCAGCAACAATGTTACACTAAACGTTATATCCATTACTCAAATGCTCCTCAGTCAGTATCCACAATGTTTGGGATTTTCTAGTTTAAGCTCATGTAATCATTAGAAATGATTACATGAGCTACCGACGTTTGAGATGACTTCTGTTATGATATTGGGCGTTACAAAAATAAATTGATTGAAAAATTGATTGATTGACAATACAGTTTACATTCCCTGGCAGAATGTCAGGGTAAACATATATATATATATATATATATAACACAAATCTTTGTTTCACTCATGGTTAATGGTTGTGTGAAGCCCTTATTGTTTACGCTTTTCTACTACAAACTAGCCAAATGTCCCTGATCAAAAGTTTACATATTGTGCATCTTGAAACAAACATCAATTTTGTCAGAGAGTCCAGTATTTCAGCTGAAGTGGGTTTTTCTTTGCTCCTGAACAGTTGTTGAAGGTCATGTAAACGTTAGATCGGGGACATTTGAGTAGTTTCTGTTTCATTATGATTTCAAAAGAGTAAACTCAGTTCTTTGACAATAAATGGCTTCGCACAACCACTAGCCATGAGTGAGAAAAAGATGATTGTGTAATCATTCATATTCTATGAAAAATAGCCAAAAGATTAAAAGGGTATGTAAACTTTAAAGGGTATGTAAACTTATGAGCACGATGTAGTTTCCCTATTTGTGATCATCCATGTATCCTATAATGTGTGGCTTATTTGGACATGGCAGTAGAGGCATGTTGACATCAGCAGAACAAACGGTCCCCAGTGGAGTTTGCTCGGATGCTGCTGAACCAGTTTTGCTCTCGACTGTTGCATTTGCCTGAAGGGAGGAGTTAGCAGCGTGCGCATTGGCGTCTCAGACGGGGGGGCTGTTACTCAGATTTCCCTCCCATTAGCTGTGCTCCTGTGTTCAAACACTCACCTGCATTTAACCACTCTTGGCTTTGGCGTGGTGACACTATTGTCCCAGACACAGTAGCGGAGCTGGGTCGCTACAGTAAAGACAAACATTTACCCACAGCGAGACAGAGAGACAGCCTTCCAGTGCCATGGAGTGGTACCGTTTTAACAGGAAATTATGTCTCATGGTTTCACGCAGTGTAAATTGATAAGAGTATTTTTTTTATTGCCATACCTGTATTAAATTTATTTAGTGTATTTGTGGCTGGGTTGCTATAGTCATAATAGCCAATTTGTCATGCTGCACCAAAGCCATATCAATTTTGTTTAGCACCAAGACGTTTAGGACCAAGTGATGGGGGGGGGGGGGCACGTAAGTACAGCGCGGGGGTCTTGAAGTTTGCCACGAAGTCCGGTGCTCTTCAAGTATCCATACGTGAGAATAAAACCTCTTGACATGTACAAACAGAAAGGGGTCCGAGGCACTGCTGACTTCAAAGTCCTTTATTTAATATTACCGGGACATCCTACCAGCGTGTTTCGACCTGTCTTAGGTCTTCGTCAGGGCAGACAGAGTAACCTATGTATTTTTTTAATTGACAAGCTTTTCCACTACAAAGATGTATCATTCATAAAACTATCAAATCCATCTCTGCAAAAATAGAAACCCGGTTGGATTCTACCAAATTCAACTAGAGTTAGAAGAGCCAGGTCTATCTTGGGGCCAGTTTGGTGGCTTTGGTCTAAAAAGGTTCAAGCCAAAAGTAGCACTTCAAATAAAATACATCAAAGGCCAGTGAGGAAGTGAGACTGAGAAAAAGGTTACTACTTTTTGGTGAGTCACTCCGTGTCGTGGTGCAGAGTAAATATTTGAATAATAATAATATCTTAAGTCACGTCAAACCCAATGATTACAACATAACACTTGACCTCACAATGAGCTGCCACTGTTTGTGTGTGCGCTTGGTTTCGTAGGTGTTGTACAACATGTTCAACTTTGTGGCGGACATGCCGGTGGTGGAGCCCGTGGACGTCTTCCTGGGAGTGGCGCGGTTCTTCGTGGTGAGCCTCGGGGGCATGGCCTTTGGGATCGTGTTTGGTTTTGTCTCTGCCTTCACCACAAGATTCACTTCCAAAGTCCGAGAGATCGAGCCACTCTTTATCTTCATGTACAGTTACCTGGCCTACCTGGTGGCCGAGCTGTTCGCTATATCATCCATCATGGCGTGAGTACCATACCCCCAACCATAATACTTTATTGGTAAAAATTGCTTAATAGTTGTGCTCTTTTGAACATTCATAAAAGTTTCGATCTGTGTTGCAAATTCTAATTAATCCCCACAATACAGACCTATATCCCCCTCTACATAACCCTAAGTGCAGCTCTTGTAACATCAGTATCAACAAAATACCCTTTACTAAATGGAGGACTATGAATATTTCTGTACCTACTGTAATGGTTCAATAATTGAAGTCATGTGTTCTTCGCAGCATTGTTTGTTGTGCCCTTACCATGAAATATTATGTGGAGGAAAATGTCTCCCAGCGCTCCTGCACCACCATCCGCCATGTTGTGAAGATGCTGGGCTCCATCTCGGAGACCCTCATCTTCTTCTTCCTGGGTGTGGTCACCTTAACGACGGAGCACGAGTGGAACTGGGGCTACATCCTGTTCACTCTGCTGTTTGCCTTCGTCTGGAGGGGCCTGGGTAAGGACGGACTTCCCTTGCAACTTCAACACCAAACTGTGCTAAAGTGAGGGCTACCTTTTGGAAGCAAAGAGCCAATTCTTCCCGGAAATACAAAATTTATGGCTGTAAAGAGCTGCACCCAATTTAGGCCTATGTTTACTGTGGAATGGATATGAAAACTAACCTAAGATGTGAAAGCATTTCCAATCAAGTTCTAAACCGAGACTTTTTTCTAAATTATGAAAGAGTGATGAGAACAGGGCAAGAGAGCCAAATGAGGCTCCTTTTCCTCAGAGGCCAGAGTCCTGGGTTAGGGTAACTAAATGGCTGGATGATGGTTGGAAGTAGGAAGTGGTCTTGACACTATTGAAAAAAATGGTGATAGTTCATGTTTTATACATGATTGATTAGTTTACTGTGACTTTCTTGACGAACTGTGTAGCACTGATCATTTCTTGCTGTGTTTCTCGCTGCAGGTATTCTGGTCCTGACCCAGATCATCAACCCGTTCAGGACCATCCCGTTCAACCTAAAGGATCAGTTTGGATTGGCTTACGGTGGTCTGCGTGGCGCCATCTCTTTCGCCCTGGCCTTCACTCTGCCGGACAACATCGGCCGCAGGCAGCTCTTCATCACAGCCACCATCGCCATCATCCTCTTCACTGTGTTTCTCCAGGTAAGACCCCTTTACGTGGGCAAATGCACAACGCTTTGACTAGTTAAGGCCTCCAGTTGGCCATTGGTCCGTCTGACTGTGCTCTATGTCTGCAGGGAATCAGTATACGACCTTTGATTGAGTTCATAAACGTGAGGAGGACAAACCGCAATCTAGAAACCATCAACGTGGAAGTCCATCGCAGGGTAAGATGTAAAGACCATGTTGTGATTGTCCTTTCAAACCGTTACTGCAACGTAAACAAATGGGGAAACTCCACTTATTTTTTATGCTTGTTTAGATTCTGATCATATGACTTTTTTTAGACTGACCTCCTCTGGCAAGAAAGTTAAAATTTAGCTATTTTTAATGAAACTGTATGCACAGATGTTATCCGATTATATTTGACTACAATTTTACACTGATTTTTCTCTTTTGAAGTAGGTAGCACTGTATGCTTAAAAAGAACCGCAAAACCTCCCTATACTCTCTCTTCCCAGTTCCCAAAAATAATTTTGTTCGTATGACCACAATGCTGAAAGAGAATACACAGGATTTGACCAATATTTGACTAGTGAACTTGAGACAGTGATACAGTTACGTTAACGGTAGAATGAATTGTACAAAATCGTGCCAAGACTACGAAAAACAACAGTCCTTTAAAGATCTCAAATTCTGCCTTTTATCAATGAAAACTGTGTTCCCAATTTTATATTATTTGCTTGCGGCATAAGCCTCATCAGCAAGCCACAAGATGGCCGCCACGTTTGCCACATCAACAAGCGTTCTGTACTATATAGAGCTTTATTAAAGCCTTAGAGATGATTGAAATAATATGTTCATGTGGACGCAAAAAGCGTCTCAATCTGCCCTGTTCCTTTCCACAGCTTATGGAGCACACTGTGGCTGGCATTGAGGACCTCTGTGGGCAGTGGAGCCACTTCTACTGGAAAGACAAGTAAGAACAACACAGACTCACTGCAAAATTAAAAGATACTGACATTTCCAACTCTAATAGGAAAAATAGACAAAAAACCTTCATCCTTGG
This sequence comes from Lesueurigobius sanzi, assembly GCA_900303255.1. Classification (NCBI taxonomy): domain Eukaryota; kingdom Metazoa; phylum Chordata; class Actinopteri; order Gobiiformes; family Gobiidae; genus Lesueurigobius; species Lesueurigobius sanzi. The sequence goes on from OMNZ01032548.1 coordinate 33,666, forward strand.
TACCAAATTTACTACCATATTGTATTTCTGGTAGTGAACTCCTGTCTACTATGCTCTTAGCTAATAAACACAATTGTATTTTATTCTTTCCATGGAGGGCCACGATGGAAAAGTATTGACAGTCTATTCGGTGCACAAATGAATCGTAGTCGACACTAAATCTAAGATCCATCTCTAGGGCCAAATTAAACCCCTTGGTTGGCCATATTTGGCAGCGGGCCCCACTTTGGGCACATCTGGTATAAAGAAATCACATTAGACAGAATGTTGGGTAGTTTCTTATTGTAGCATAGTCATACAAGTGATGATCAAGATCAAAACCTTTCTAAAACTATTCATGAAAGGTATTTTCAAATGATTATAGGTTGTTTTCATGTGACGTGCAACAAAAAGGCTTGTTCTTTTGGTGCAAATGTAATGTGTCTGTTCTCTCTTTTTTCCAATTGGGCACCTGTCTTACTTTTTATACATTTTACGCATGTACCCACGCAGCGTTACTCTGTCCTTCTTCTCTAATTTGCTACATTTTAAAGAGCCTATAGTTTAAAATTGAGGTGAAGGGTAGCTGAATGTAACTGTCAAAATGCAGATGTCTACAAAGTTAAATGTCTTCTCTGCTAGCACATATGAACTATGGTCGAATTAATTTCTCATAAAGGTGTCCAAAAGTGGTGACATGATTCAAAAACGTGTGCATGATGTTGGCCAGTAGAAGGGACTTTCAGCCATAAGAATAATATGGCAGGTTAGAGTTGTATTGGCATCTGCTCCAACTGAAATAGAGCTCTGTAATGTGAACGCAACCTGTTGAGTTAAGATTGGTTGAAAACAGATTATTTTTTCAGTGAAACTAGAAGAGGGCAACTCTCTGTGGCTATTGTTTGCCTATTGTTCTGGGACGAGCACTGTGGGAATCCTGCACACCTCCTACAACGTGGTGTCGGGTTGCATTTCCTCTTCTGATTCTGCTTTTGAAATCTTTAAAATGAGACCCTTTCTGTCGTGCATTTCAACTGTACTTACCCATAAAGTCATTATGGAAACAACAAGTTTATTAATGTGGCAAGCTTTTTCTTTTTTCTCTCTTTTTTTTTTGTAATTTCAGGTTTTTAAAATTCAACACTCGAGTCCTACGAAAAATCTTGATCCGGGACAGCCGCACCGAGTCGAGCATCGTCGCTTTGTACAAGAAACTCGAGCTGCAGAACGCGATGGAGATTCTGGACACTGTAGCTGGAGACATCAGCGCTGCTCCGTCCATTGTCTCTCTGTAGTACGTCGACACTCTTTTCTCAGTTGTACCAGAGTGGCTTGATTTATGTTAACTTTTTTTGTATTTATTTGCTATAGTGAAGAGAAGAAGAATCCCAAACCAAAGACATACATGGCCAGTGATCTTCGAAACATGCATGACATCCTGTCCAAGAACATGTACAACATCAGACAACGGGTAAGCTATAAAGATTTTTTTTCTTTTGGCACCACCTACATCACCAGTCACTATATCTGTGTACATAAGCAAGTTTATATCCACTGTATCGGCACTGGAAACCTGTTTATGTAGAGACCAAGCCCTGAAACTCACTATTTGCATAACTACAAACATCGTCCAGTACTTTTCCACGTGACACAAGCCTCTTTACTTTGATGTGTTGTCAAATGGAGAGCATGTGCTTCTGTTCTGGAGCGGCCTAATGGTCTAACAATGTTAAAAGCTCTCGTTCAACACCACCCAGTTCTCTAGAAACCCTTCCTTCTGCAAACAAGCCAGACAAGCTGTGGTTAGGACATATAATTTATTTTACTCATCATTACATTCCCTAAAAGCGCTCGGACAGTGTAGGAATATTGTAGTTATTGTACGCTGCAGAAAGTAGCCTAGAAATGAGTAAATTTGCTTTTAAATCTGCCAGTGGGTATGTTTTTTACACTTGGGGTGAGACACTGCAAACATTGAATTGGGTGATAACAATTTGAAACCTTTGCTGTATATTATTAATACAACTATGAGAAGAAAGTGTATTGCAGGTTTTCTGTTACTTAGTATGTTTGTATAAAAATAAGGAATTTTGCGTGTAAAAAAATAATTGCCTATAATTTTGGCAGCGAAATCTAAATAACGGAAAGAGACGGGTTTAAATGTATGGCTTATTTTGTTGTTATATTAGTTACAAAGATTTGTTCTGAGGGGGATTGGATATTTTGTTTAGTTTTTGAATAATGCACATCATTAATATATTCTAGATTTTTTACTTTGTCTTTTGGTCTGTTTATATTGGAATGCACGTTGTACAGTATGTATACATGTAGTAATCTGTTGGTGTTAATTCAATATAACTTACTGAATGTAAACAGTAGTCACAGAAAATTGTAGGAAGTCGGGGGTCGGCGTAAAAAAAAACATCTTGCTTCAACTCCGTTTGAGCATTGTGTTGCTATTTTTTATTTCTTTTTTCTCTGTCATGTTCTGCTGATAACCCAATTGCTCAAACAAATAATAATTAAGTAGTTATTAGTGAATAAATCTGTAAAAATTTAAAGTTTTGTGTTCAGTGCAATAATTAAACTCCTTATTGTGAAGATTTGGACATTTATCCGTTTCCAGGTGAAAGTTTATATGTTAAGAGATTAAATTTTCCCAAAACATGAAAATGTCTCCCATTAAATTAAGAAAAAAACAATGTTATTAACAATTAGATTTTTTCATCTAATTTTGAGTGCTGTCATTTCCATTTTTTCAATTTTTGTTCTCAATTTAAGTGTAAAAACATTTACCCTTTTAGCAGATTTATTTAATTTAGTTACTCAAATCAACAACAAATGTACTTATTTCAAGAAAATGTGACTACTTTTTTCAGTGTGTATCGGTGAAATGCTACAGATCTAGCAGTTATCTTGCGCTGCTTATACTTTATTAATTTTTTTCTTGACAGACCGTGGCGTTTACACGTAAACACGCTCTGCCAAACGATCAACACTCCAAAGAGATCCTCATACGACGCCATGCCAGCATCCGCCGCAGCCTCCGACCGGGCAGCTTCCAGACCTCTGTAAGATCTCTAGCAGTTACACATCACAACGCACTGAAACAGGAGTCATTTATGATGTTGTCTTTTTCTTTTTGCAATAAAGTCCATGCCAAAATCCCAGAAGTACTTCTCTTTACCTGCGGGACAGAACTTGGACTCCCGATTTCCCCCTCGAAGGCTGAACCAGGACGGTAGGACGTTCCACACATGAAATGATAAACAATCTTTCCTTTTAAGGCGAGGCACTTCAGGTGAATAGGGGAACATTTTTCTTATATCTAGTATTCTTTTACTGTACTAGTTAATTTGAGGAGACATTCGACATTAGAGGGAAATTTATGAGGCACAGAACACCTGTAGTAGTAGCTATTTTCTCCCTATTAGCTACTATTGGTTGAAGGTGTACAGAAGTTCTTTAAGCAGTGTATCTTCTAAAAGTACCACAGGCTCCTACACCTGTAGTACAAATGTATGCACTATTGGGGGCCCCCTGGTGGTCTCAGGGCTGGGCCGGCCCTGTGCACTCTTCTTGTAAAGGTTAGCTCATTTGTGTCCAGGTGAAGGTTTATACAGAACGAGAATTAAACTGGCCCAAAACCTGAAAATTGAAGGTAAAAAAAAGTGGGTTTTGCCTGCAGTGTCTTTTTAAAATATAAATTAAGAGCAATAAATTGGAAATGTTACTGTAGAGGGCCAATTTGTCTTGTCTTTGTTTCCATGTTTATTTAATGGTAAATAAATACTTATTATGACATGCAAATAATTTTCTCAATTGCAGGTGATCAGGAGACCATGTCCGAACTGGCCTATCCCGCAGCGGGTCGGCGGCCCCGGTTTGGTGAGCCCCGGCGCTCCTCTTCCTCTAAAGCCATGATGCCCATGCGCAGACTGGACACGCTGAAAGAGGCCACTTCAGTCGATGTGTTGAACGAGCAGAAGGAGAACAGTGGGAGGGCGGGTACGAGCCGGTCCAGCTCATCCTCCAGAGACTCCCGAGTGCCTGTGCCGCGCCCGCATCCCGCCACAGCTGATGACAACGGCCTTTCAGATAACATCATAAACGTGCACCATGAGGCGGACGACGATCACCAGCCCGCGTCTCCTCCCCCGGCCTGGGCTGTTGAACCCAGGGACAACACCACCAGAAACCCCCTCCTCAGGCGGCCGCAGTGGAACCCAAAGAAGACCTAAAGCGACACCGGACATTGTAGAGTAATGAACCTATGGACTAAAGTGAAGAAATCAATCTTCATGAGGTTTTAGCTGATGGACTTCTATTATGTGACTGTGAGCATGTCTGTCTGCTCCTGTAAAATAGTTATCATTGTGTGACTGGAGTATGTTTGAGTTTTTACAGTACTGTGCAATTTTTTTTATTTATTAGATAGGGTGTTATTTTTTAATGGTGTGTGGGGCCAATTGTTTGTACTAACTGTAAATAAATTTTCTATATTATTTGAAGTGGTAACCTTGAACGGATAGAAGTCAAAAGAAAAATCTCAAGCTTAACTTCGTCAGCCTGGAGCAAGAAGGAGGTAGCGTTAAAAGGTGCATTTTATTAAAACATTTACCAAAAAGTAGTATTTACAAACTTAACAATAACAAAATGATATAAATATACAAATGCTTTGTGATAAAAGTACAGTCAATCTTCTATGTAGAGCACTACATGAGTTCATTGTGAGGTAAATATGCCAGAACAAAGGCCTAACACTTGGATCCGGTCACTAACTCTTATCACATTTGCAGTTGAGATGTCATCCCAAAATCTGTCTCCAACTATTGTACAATATACTTAAACATTTGTTATCCCAGAACCAAAAGATTCATACAGTATTTGGGCCCAAATATATTTCAACAATACAGCTGTCTTTTCATTCCAGGCTGGCGATCACAGGATGATACATTCATCACACATAGCCCTTGTATGTCAGAGCTCATCTCTGTGAGCTTTAATTAAGTAACATTCAATGTTAGTCGTGTTTCGTCCTCCTCTCCCACGTGGGAATTCGAATAAGCAGTAATCCTACAGCAGCCAGTGCCAGGAACACTCCCAGAATGGGTGGTCCACAGGGGCTGACCTCCTGGGCCAGTCCGGACAGGAGCGGAGCCAGTACTCGACCCACAGCTGTCACAGACTGTCCAGCTCCAATCAGAGTCCCACTGGACTGTACCCCTCCTCTCTGCAGCTCCAGGTCCGTGATACAAGTCCTGCCGATTGAAGTAGAAATGGCAAAGAAGGTGGAAGTGAGCAGGACTTGCCAGACACTCGGGGCAGTGGCGTACAGGAAAATAAGTGTACATGTGAGAACTGTGGAGTGTAGCAGAAGAGCAGGCATGTGGTTCCCATACAGTTTTGTGACCGGTCCCACCAAAAACCCTGACAGGGCACCTAACATGCTGCTGTAACTGATGAGGTAACCGGTCATCTTTGGTTTGAGAGAGAAGCGCTCCTCCATGGCCAGAGAGAAGTTACTGTAGTAGAGCATGATCGCTATGGCCATGAGAAGTCGCACTAAGAAGAGGTCCCACATGTCAGAGGAAGCCACTGTGTAGATCCTGGAGCCCACAGAGGACAGCTGTCTAAGGACAGGCTGCAGCAGGGACACCTCCCTCCACTTGTACCCCGGCTGTTGCTCTTCTAGCTCCGGGGTGGGCTCAGGGTAAAGGTTGTCGACATGAGAGCCATTCTGTGTGGCCTTGTCATAATTGGTGCAGTCAGGACAGGCTTTACAGCTGCCGTTTGTGCCGTTACAATTTATTACAGTCTCATTCCAGGGCAGCATCCACACCAGTCCTGCCAAACAAATATCGAATAAAGTTCTGACATATATAACATAAAACAGAAATCGTAGGCAAAATTTCTTCAGTCTTCATCTGTACTCTGTAGTTGAAGTGTAGGACGTTCCGATCTTAGTCCAAAGATCGTCATCAGCTTAATAAAGACTTGCACACGCTCAAGGGTCTCTTAAGAGTTCAAGTCTTTATTAAGCTGATGACTATCTTTGGACTAAGATCGAAACGTCCTACAACTCCTGTACGACTGAGAACCTACACAGATGGATAAAACAGAAATGTAAATTTGTTCAACTCACCAACATTTAGAACAAAGATGGCTGCACACGTGAAGGCTGAGGTGTAGAAGCCCCCGTCATGTTCAGTGAGGTATCCACCGACCACAGGACCCAGAATAAAGCCAACACTGGAGGCTGCATTAAAGTGTCCCATCACAAGAGGGCGCTCCGACTCAGACACAAGGTCAGATAGCAGAGCTCTACAGATGGACAGCGAGTGCTTGAACAACCCTGAGGCACAGAACACAGGACACAGCAAAGTGAATAAGTTTTGTGTAAAGCTCACATAACAAGCCCTATATTTGGCCTGTGGACTTTAGCCAAGCCGAACAGTGGAAAGTGGAACAGAGGCCGGCCAGCAGGCTATGTGGACTTACCCACTGGGATACGAGCTAGGACAAACAGGGCAATGCTGGTGGACATGCCGAGCAGACCGTAGCCAAAGGCACTCAGCAGCAAACAGGTGAGCAGAGAGTACCTGCGGCCGACCACATCACTCCAGCTGCCCTGCAATTCACAAACAACACTGTTAAGATAAAGGCTTTCACTTTATTCATAAAAATGGCCATAATTATTGGTTATAAAATCTAAATAACGGATAGAGCCATGTTTAAATTGATGGTTTTATTTTGTTGATAAATTAATTACAGAGATTTGTTCAGGGGGGATTTTTTCTTTTTTATTATTATTTTTGCCTTATTTTTTAAGCTTCAAAACATAGAGAAAAACTAGAAACAAAGTGCTCAGGAAATCAGTACCACAAAAAGTAGCTTTTTTTGGTTTTGGGGGACAGAAATTCAAGAGAAAAACAAAAAAAAAAACCAAGGCACTCCTCCCACAATATTAATTCTCCATTGACAGTTTTTAAAATGCGTTTATGTTACTAGGCTAATGCATATTAATATCTTTTAAAACATGTCACTGGTTCTGGTTCTTGAGAAAGGCTTTGTTGGAGCCGATACATGTGGAAGAAACCAGCAACAAGTTTTAAAAGATTTTAATTGATTAATCGTCAACTAATCAATTAGTGAAATAGTTGTCAACTATTTTAGTAATAGATTCATCGTTTCTGGGCTATAGACTCAGAAAATGTTGTATTTTTTGTGAAAAACTATGTTGTCTCTAAAGGCATTGGTCATAGAAGTCTTTTTTTTGCAAATATTTTAGCTCTGATTGTTCCAAATATGAGATAAATGTCGGACCATAATCTAACCAGAGCAGAAAGACAACTCTCTTGCGCTCTCACGTTCACAATCCCAGACTAGACAGAATTTTAGAGGTTCTTAGCTTTCAAATGAGGAATGACACATGAAACTTGTACAAAGAGCATCCTACAGACATCAACTTTAAGTTTACTCTATCAAGACGTCCTCAAACGGCGTCACATGTGGCAAAATGTTTTTAAAAATTACACTTTCCAGGCACCTTTTGCCACCAACCGATTCATCGAAAAAATAATCGTCCAATTACCTAAATAATCGTTAGTTACAGCCCTAATTTTAATGTCCCAGTAAAATAGAAAATGGAAATACAGAATTAATGTTGTGGGAGGATTGCCTTGGGTCTTTGTTTTTCTCTTGAACTTCAAAAATATTGTTAAGTCCAAAACCGAAAAATTTGGAGTGTGTAGGAGCTACTAAAGTGGAGATATTGGGCCTCATACATGGAACAAACTTACGCACAAATTTGTTCTTTAGACCGACTTAAGAACATTTTTGGCATTCACAAAATTTGTTCTTAGCTGAAAGAGCTCTTCTGGAAGAACAAATCCTAAGAACAGTCAGGAGGACTCTTACGCACAGAAAATCATCTCTCTTTAAGAACAGTTTTGTCTTCTTAAGAACGCTCCGTGAATCAGACTTAGGTTTTTCTTAAGTTTCTCCTTAAGTGGTACTTAAGAATTTTTTCTTAAGAAAATATTCATGAATGAGGCCCATTGTCACCACAATGTGAGAAAATGGTCATTTAATTTACAATTTCCCATGTAGTTCTATGGAGAAACATTCTAGTAGTGCAATAATTGAATAAGTGCTCCTTATTGTAAAGATTTGCAAAGAAGTATTTGTTTCCAGGTGAAACTTTATATGTTTCGAGAGCGAACTGCACCAATACCTGAAAATTGAAAAAGTTCTGCCTGCAGTGTCTCCCCTTAAAACAATCTCTCGGGAAACACGTCGAAAAAAAATCTCCCTTTACAGTCAACCAAGCCACTGTTACACAAGCCCTAATTCAATTCTCCTCCAATTGAGTTAGCTGTATTCTGGCAGTGGCCTAAGAATATCATAAAGACGAAGCTGTTGGGACTCCAGTGGATGAAGCCAGTCCACCACACGAGACACAAACAGGACGGTCCTCATGCATTTAATTTGCCACATGACCCTCGAGAATTAAACAAATCTCATTGACATGGAAAGCTGAGAATGCCACACCAGATGCCATTCTTCGTGCTGCAAACTGGAGATTACTGTACATTCAATACTTCGATGTTTGTAGATAAAACACAACGGTAAGCTTAGGATGTCGTAGTAGCTCTGCAAGAGTCAGGTTGAGTAAATAGTTGTCACTCTCAAAGGTCATTGTCCATTGTTTTAGTCAAATACCAGGAATAACTGGAACTTTTGCCAGTTTATCCAACAATAAGCACCTCTTTGTTAAGATAATAAGACACATAGTGCATTCGTTGGGAAAAAAGAGACAGTACTTACAACGATAGTGCTCGAGAACAACTGAAGTATCCCATAAGTAGACCCTGGAAAAAATTGCACAAAATGTGTTTAGTACGATGTGTATTGTCATAAAACAATACATTTAAAAGACAAATTAATGCAGGTGACTCAGGCAAGACACGACGGACAGAATGGCATCAAAGCTGGAAGTGCTACTGTTTTGGAAATAATCTAACTTCTTTATTCCTGCTTATCCAGCAATGGTGCAGGATCTGCTTTTCGTCCGATCCAGAGCGTCTTCGGGGTGGTCTGGATTTTTTACAGATCTTCCTTAGTTCTGTGCATTTGTTTTTAAGATTTGTGTGCAGCACTTTGGAAACGTTTTTTTTTTTTGATGCCCTTCAATGCACCTTTCTGTGGTCAGTATTGATGTGTACAGCTGCACTGGGCGTCTCACCTACAATGCCGGCCACTGTGGGACTGGCTCCCAAAGATTTCACATGATGGCTGAGTAGGGGGATTATCATGCTCACTCCAAACAAATCCTGGAAATATCAGAAAAACAAAACAGATAAAACCTACTGAACTGAACATCAACCACAAAAGTACACACTGAGCAGCTCCTGCCAAATTCCTGATTCAAGTCACATAGCATTTTGCAGAACTCGTTAGATTAATTGCTTAATTTTATGAACTGTACTGCTCTCTGAAACTGATTAAAATAAGTCGGCTTGCATCTGCAGTTAAAGGTTATGATGGAGGATAAAGGTGTAGAACCACATCTTATCTTGATACATATGGTTCTGACAGCTATAGCTGATCCTGTCAAGACAAGCTGCAACTCTCAGAGAAATGGCTATTATTAGAGAAAATTCTGTACTTGTAGCCAACTTATTTCTTTTTCTGTAATTACTTCAATAGATTATGCAATACAGATGTAGCAGAACTTAAAGAGTTGCCTAGTAATAAAATATGACATTTTGTAATAGCCTACAGGCCTACACCTGCACCTGGGTTGTTTTGAAAGGTTTTAACATTCTCACAAACCTGATTATAGAAAACACTAATATTTTTAAAGCTACTCACCATGAAGCCCACCACGTAGATGCATTGTATAATCCTCGTCCGCCCAGGTTTGAGAAATAAGGAGCTACATTTCTTGTTATTCATCCTCCCGCAGTGACAACCGGCTCCTGTCAAACCGGAAGCGCTCGTGGACACTGCCATCAACGAGTCGTCCACACGTCCCGTAGAGGCATCTGCCCTGGGCGGCGGCAGGGGGATGCCATTAGATATAAAAGGAAAACAAAAGAAACAAATACAAAGATTTCGATGCAGATTAAAGTAAAATCACATTTAAATGATGTGCTATGATCAACTCAGCAGCTCAGATAAAGGCGACATGTCGTTTTCATTTCGCTCATAGACCAAAGCGAGCTCGACTTTTAGGGCTCTCCCCTGACTCTTCACATTTGGTATCGTCCACCTACGTCACATGAAACACGCGTTTTTGTGTTATGGTTACAACATATCAATTTAAACTTTGTTGCCTTCAAAACAACAAATTATCTTATGGACCATAGATGCATGATACATGATAATCATTCGTTTCCTAATTAAATTATTTTCAGATTAGAAAAATATAACGTGAAATTAACTCGTAGTAGTAAAAAGGTTTGCAAATTAGCTTTCTGAAGAATGACTAATGGGACTACATCATTTGCATGTACTGGGTTTAGTTTAGTTTAGTTATTACTATGCGTTTTAAAGGTTGTGCTTTTACGCCACCAAGTGGACCAAAGTGGGACAAGCATCTCATCACAAAGTACCAAGTATCTAGTTGAGGGAATTCTGGAAACTTTCAACTGAATTGAAAAGTGATATTTCTCCTCAGTTCTTGCACTACATACATTTGGTCAGAAGCAATAATAAGATAAGAAAAGCAAGTCATTGAGGTGAAATGTCTTCACATCTCTAATACACATTTTGTTATTACATGGATACAAGAAAAAAACATTTTAACCATAATTTGTAAATGTATAATAATAACATCAAAGGAAAACTCAAAGGCGCTCCACACTCTCTTCTTGGGCTTCTTGTTGGTCACATCTTTGTGTAAATGACATTAGGCTGAGCTGTGAAATATTCCTTACACACGCTAACAATATGCAGTTTAGTGATTCCAGTCCGCTCACTTACTCCAGTGGAATCATTTGTCTAGCATTCAATTTGACTTTGTCATATCATAATGTATTTTGTATTAAGATAAAGGCACAATACCTGATTTTTTTTAAATTACAAATATTGTAAGAGGAAGCAAGTAATTAAATGGATCGTTATGGTCCAAGCACATTCCTAACACCTACTTAAGTATAAAATATTTGAATGTGTTACTCTTGAGTAAATATTTTGTCTACTGTACCCACCTCTAATTGTTTATGCCAATCAGTGCTGTTCCTTTCACCTCTCCATTTACTGGAAACAGTGTGTAGCAGTGACACATGCTTGTTTCGCTGGTGGGCCAAGAGTCCTCCCATGTCCTCTCTGTTTCCCCTGACATTCCCATACACTAGTCTGGGTGTCCAGTTGCTGCTGGTTATTTCTGCATTGATTCCCTCCCTTCATGCCCCCCATAGTGAACCAGGGGAGAGGAGACAGAAGACAGAAGTAGTCAGTCATATCCCAAAAATAGCCATGGGGGGTGGCGGGAGGGTGAGAAAGACCCCAGAAGGGTGTGGGTGAATCATGTGCTTGGGCTTGTCCTGCCATAACACAAGCAGAGGGACGGTAGAGGAGATTCAGTAAATGAGAAAGTGCAGGTCTTAAAGGGATAATATCCACCAGAAGAGTCACTTACTTGTATCTTGTCACATGCACAGACTGTAGCTGAAAGTCAGGTTAGAACCATGAAGCTCAATGTGGCTTTGTTTTTTGCGGGCCTTTTCGGTGCCCTGGCCGCAGTCTTCATCTTACTTTCATTTGGGACTGACTACTGGCTCATGGCGTCCGAGAGATGTACACCAGACGGATCTGTGGGCCTTGGTGGTGTTACTGTAGAGGTGAGTGATTGACAGAGAGGCACATAGACTGAGAACTGCAGTTGTATCTAGCTCAAACGTTTATGCTTCAGACAGTAAATGGAGCACTATCTATGTAGAAGTGACAGTAAAATGCTTTAGAATACTGTCCCCTTTTGTTTTTGTAGGATCATTTCCATAAACAGTTGGCACGAATCCCCTCCCTGTCTTTTAGAGATGCTAATTTTGTGTATGCATGTACAGCAACACATTTTATTGCGGTGGAGACACGCTAGGCCTTAACACAGCCTGCGCTGCTGATACCAATACAAATGCCAGTAGTCCCTGTGGCATTGCACTGTATTAAATATCACCGACTGGAACATACCTCATGTCTACTATAGTGAGCACTTCACAAAAATCGAAAGCTAATCGTAGAGTAAAAAATCTCTGCAGAGATCACATATAAACCACTTTAAAAGATATCAAACACAATGAGTTATAATAAAGATAGCAAACAAGAAACAGGTTAGCAGAGCTTGGTCAGCTCAACCTTTGACCTGGCAGCTGCCATGCTAGCAGCACCAAAATGCATGGTTGGCACCAAGCTCCTATTGTATCTGAATGGTTGTTTTATTTGTTTTTGTGCAGCGCGGTGATGTTGTGATGCAGAAGGATTCGGATGATGTGACTTTTTACCATGAGGGATTCTTCTGGAGATGTTTCTTTAAAGCCGATATGGATGACAATAACCTGATCTGGAAGTTTTGGTTCAGTAAGTGTCAGAACACTCCACTCATGTATTAGGTAGAGTGGACAGCCATCAGCACCAGGGAGTTACTCCATTTTTGCCTTTTATGAACAAAAGAAGTGGAAACTCCTCTTACTCAGTGCCATGTGATGTTATTATGATGTGGTCATGTGACTCTGCACCATTTCTAAGATATACTTTTTGAATAGTGGGCCATTGTTGAAAACAGCCTAGAGCTCTGTAGGTACCTTGTGAGAGTCTGTGGAATTTCACATGGAGAAGAACGCGGTAGAGGACCATAATGTTGCAAAACCCAATTGGGTTGGTGTAAATTAATACCTAATTCGGTTAAACACAAGACATGTCTTTGTATCCGCCTTTGTACTGACTTGAATTGTCTTTCCTCAGCTAACCAGCCATCTTCGAAGCAGTGCATGCACGCCTATCTCTTCCCATTCCCTGTGTCCCAGCAGAGCCACAATGCCACACAGTACGACTCTGCCATAAGTAAGTTTCATGTTTAAATGGTTCCCTACAGATCACACATTTGTGTCTGACCTCCCTGTTGTGCAGTCTACAGAGGCTTTTGGAGTGTTTTCATGTTGATTGGAGTCGCTGCAGTTGTAATTGGTGGCTTCATCATCATCTGTGCAGCTCCCTTTTCCAGCCATTGTTTGTATAAAACAGGAGGCAGCCTACTCCTTGCAGCAGGTGAGGCTTTAGCCCACAAGGTTGAGCTCATACCAGTAATTTATCGTGTTGAAGTACATGCTGGTCTTACCCTGTGCCTCTGTCCCAGGTTTCTTCCTGCTCTGTGTGGTGGTGATGTTTGTCCTCTGGCTGGAGGTGCTGGATGTGGTGACCGTCTACATTGACTACCAGCGCGCAACACTGTGTCCCAACTTTGCCCTGGCCATCGACTACGGCCTCTCGTTCATGTTTGCTCCCATTGGCATCTTCTTCTGCTTCCTCTCCGGACTGCTCTTCCTCCTGATTGGCCGAACGATACAGATCCACTACCACTGATTGAGACTGGCAGCTTGAGCCTGAAAAAGGATGCAAATGTATTTTATTACAGAGACTGAGAAACAGTGCAATAGTAACCATGTAAATGGTGCCAATGCTTTGTTAGTCAATGTGCTCTTTACGTGAGCCGCGTGAGTGTATTTATACAATGAGTATTTCTGGTGTTTTCATGAAGTTCACAAGGAGGAATCATTTGAAGTGTGTGTGATTCTGGCAGGTTTATAATCACAAATAGATTAGAGTTTGTCTGCATGATGAGATTTATGTTCTGTATCTGTTAAATTTGTGCGTGACTTTGTGCAGCCTCTAATGCAAGCTCAATTGAATGTTGATAAACATGCTTATTAATATATGATATTATATTTGCAAATTATGTTAAATATTTTTAAATACAAAGTAATTATTATTAAATTTGTGTATTGTGAGAAATTCGCTTCAGTTGTGGATTTGGAGTGCATATGACAGGTTTTCACATCTCTCTAATTCTTACCAAATGTGATGAGATTTTGCCCGTGGAAGTATTTTAAATTGCTTTGCATGAATGTGAAGGACTAATTTTAGAAAGAAAAG
>OMNZ01032549.1:0-27196 GCA_900303255.1 Lesueurigobius sanzi
AGTAAAAGTATCAGGTTAAATTTCTACTTAAGTAAAAGTAAAAAAGTATCCACTGTGAAATGTACTTCATGAGTATTTTTTAAGAATTTAATGTGGTAAAGTAAATCAGGACTAAATCTGGAACAAACCAGGACTAAAGTAGGACTAAACCAGGTCTAAATCAGGACTAAACCAGGTCTAAACTGTGACTAAACCAGGACTAAACCAAGACTAAACCAGGTCTAAACTGGAACTAAGCCAGGTCTAAATCAGGTCTAAACCAGGACTAAACCAGGTCTAAACCAGGTCTAAACCAGGACTAAACCAGGACTAAACCAGGACTAAACCAGGTCTAAATCAGGTCTAAACCAGGTCTAAACCAGGTCTAAACCAGGTCTAGACCAGGACTAAACCAGGTCTAAACCAGGTCTAAATCAGGTCTAAACCAGGTCTAAACCAGGACTAAACCAGGTCTAAATCAGGTCTAAATCAGGTCTAAACCAGGACTAAACCAGGTTTAAACCAGGACTAAACTAGGACTAAACCAGGTCTAAACCAGGACTAAACCAGGCCTAAACTGGAACTAAGCCAGGTTTAAATCAGGACTAAACCAGGTCTAAACCAGGACTAAACCAGGTCTAAACTAGGACTAAACCAGGTCTAAACTGTGACTAAACCAGGACTAAACCAAGACTAAACCAGGTCTAAACTGGAACTAAACCAGGTCTAAACTGGAACTAAGCCAGGTCTAAATCAGGTCTAAACCAGGAATAAACCAGGTCTAAACCAGGTCTAAACCAGGTCTAAACTGGGACTAAACCAGTTCCTCACAGAGAGGTCACTTGGAAAATAAAATACTTTTACTTTTAACCCATTTAAAAAAAGTAGTGGAGTAGAAAGTACAGATACAGGCTCTAAAATGTAGTGGAGTAAAAGTAAAAAGTATTCATCATAAAATGTAATTAAGTAAAGTAAAAGTACCTATAATTTGTACTTTTTACTTGTACTTTCACTTTTTACTTCATTACTTTCCACCACTGAGTATATGCAGGATTATTCAAACTTGCAGAAAAGTTGCCATTGGTTCTTTGTCTATCATGACATGGATGGTCCATGTTGGGTTATAGTATATTTGGGGTTCCTGTAAAGACACTCTTTGTAGGCCTTTTGATGGCATTTGGTCCTTCTTCATGACTTGATCGATACATCCAACAGAGTACAGATGAAGACTGAAGAATCTTGGCCTACAACTCTTTTTGTTTTGCATATGTGCTTGTGTTTTTTTCTTCACATTTCACAAGCTCGCACACAGACACCAATAGCACCTGAGATACTGTAACTGAGGTTGAACAAAGTCACATGACACAACCTTTTAGAACAGTGACACGACATGCGCGTATTGTTTACTGCAGTTTCACAATGGGGAAGTGCTAATTGATGCTCCAGAGTGTGTTGCAGATTAAGTAGCTGAAATGGGTGTTGCTGCTTGTGGCCTCCAGCCTTTGTTTTTATTGCTACTGACTGCGGCACAACATCGCAAAGGCTCGCTGCACATTAACGCCTCAAACTGTGCGTTCAGCAGCCTGTCATTAAGTGTATGTATGTGAGATGTGTGGTCGACTCTGCTCGGCTGCTTGGATTTCACTGTTTGCTGAGCTTGTCCCTGGGGCATGGTTTTACCTAATGATCTGTTGATGAAAAATGAGCTCAGCGCAAATATGCAGCTGGAGTCACTTAGGGTTTGTCAGTAAAAGTCATGAGAAGGTGACTTGAATTACTTACATTATTTGCGGTATATGTGAGCGCGCATGTGGGTGGGTGTGTGGATGCTGGTATCTGACACAGTTGTTCGTCAAATGTACCTGTAAATATGTGGGGGTTGGATGGTGGATTTTTGTAATCTGTTTGTAATCTGACTTTGAGTTGCATCTTGTATGAAAAGCGCTTCATCAATAAAGTTTGATTGATTGAGTAATTCTTTTGTATGTGCTGAGCAGTGATGCCAGTAGCCATTGTTCTTTATTTGTTCGAAAATTGTATTGCACTTTGTATGTCGCTGCTAAATACTGTACTGTAACCTTGTATTGCACCTTATACTAGTAATTTGCACATTTTCCATTTGCTGCTAAATGTTAATTATATTGTAATTTGTATATTTTGAATTGGTAACTACGTTGGCACTTTTTTATTTGAACTGTATTTTAATATGTATGTTTAATGATTGTATTGTTGGGGACTACGGATGGAAAGTAGCATGGTG
The DNA here is from genome assembly GCA_900303255.1 of Lesueurigobius sanzi. Taxonomy (NCBI): domain Eukaryota; kingdom Metazoa; phylum Chordata; class Actinopteri; order Gobiiformes; family Gobiidae; genus Lesueurigobius; species Lesueurigobius sanzi. The sequence goes on from OMNZ01032549.1 coordinate 2,240, forward strand.
CTAAATCTGGTGCAGCCATCTTTTTAATGTATCTGCACATTGTCCTTCTAAATAAACTAAACTTCAAACTTCTAACGACTTACTTAGCTACTAGTTACTTTAATACCACCACTTTTTTCCAGGAACGAGTAACATGACTATTTCCAAACATGTAATCAGATTAAAGTTACTTATCCAAGTCACTGTGAGCTACTCTACTTGAGCTACTTGTCATTTTCTGTATATTTTCTGTCTTGGAGAGTCAATCAATCAATCAATCAGCCTTACACGCGAGGGAGTATGCAAAGAGAGAAGGAACTAGTTTGACAGCCTGCAACAGGGCCCGCTGAGCACGCACATTTTTTCTCCTTATGCCCATGGGCCCTTCAACCTGCTGGGCCCCTGGGCATAGCCCCTGTAAGCTCCTGCATTAATCTGGCCTAGTTTTGAGGCGATGGAGGTGTTGTCGGCAGCTGCTGAATGTAACTAATAAGTAACTTGTAAGCTAACTTCGTTACTTTTAAAATTAAGTAATTAGTAAAGTAACTAAGTTACTTTTTAAATGAGTAATCAGAAATCAGTAATCAGATTACTTTTTCAAGGTAACTGTGGCATCACTGGTGCTGACAAGAAACATGGATTGAGCTTGATAAATATTTGTTCTTATTGTCACATCATTACAGTCTGATTTTCGCCGAGGAAGAAGACCACACCTGGGTGCTATGTACAAAACATATGTTTTTGTTCCTGAAATAATCAAGCATTGGGACTTCTCCTGTCTGTAAAACGAGCTATATGTAAATAAACTTTGCTTGCTTGCAGACTGTTTGACGGGATGGGACTGACTGTGGACAAAGATGTATCTCAACAGAAGAAAGTTATCCACAACTAGAAGGAACTTACTTCGTCCCTGGAATGTGTGCACAACAGGCTACTAATTTAAAGAATGCTATGTTTAATATGAAGGACTATATTTTCGACACACAAGGGCCGTATAACATTGCAGCTCAAGTGAAAGTGTAAAGTTAAAATACTGCATTCATCCACACCACAGAACTGCTCCCCACGATATATTTTTAGCTGTGGTTAGTCGTAATCATCCCACTTCTTCGGGTCCCACTGCAACTTTTCTGGTCAGCGGGTTCCTTCGGTTGGTTGCCGTAGAAACCAGACAAATGAGTCACTACAAACTTGATCCAATCCGGCGCAGAGGTCGCCGCAGCGGTGGAAAAATGGATCCAGTGCCCAAACGGTGGCGGGGCGGATGGCACAGAGCCCAGTTTTGGTCTGTTTTAATCTGACTTTTGAGCAGCCACCTACTCTTTCACACTTTTGGACACTTCTATCCAGTTTCCCACAGTCTTTTGCCTAATCCAGCTTTTGCAATGCTGAGCAAATTTGCACAGTGGCAGCTCAGATAGCGGCCAGACTTACAGTAACTGCCTGGGGTGAATAAACTGGAGTGTGGCGTGAGCTGGAAGTTGAATTTGAATGCTCTAAGCAGCGTTTGCAAAGCCCACTTGTGTTGACTCACGCTTACTTGCAGATTGTGTTTATCCTACGGTGGTGAGCGCTGATTAGAAACGCTTCCTGTAGACCGCCCAAATCTGTTCTTGGTCTGTTCAATGACTCGTACACTACAAATACAGCTTGGAATTGTTTATGGTAAAACTTCCGCCACAGAATTACTGTAAGAAGTTATTTCTGCAACATTTTGGCCTTGCACATGTGATATCATTAGCAAGTCCAAATCTAGTTTTCCTCCTTTCAAAACGGCAAAAACATCTGCAAAATGTACAGTTGCACTTCAGTGTTTCGGTGTTCAACGCCCTATAGAGGGTATGTGTGTAGAAGTAAAGTAAACATTTTCCATATGTCCATCCATCCATTTTCATCCGCTTTATCCGGAGTCGGGTCACGGAGGCAACAGTCTGAGCAGAGATGCCTAGACTTCCCGATCCACGCACACTTCCTCCCCCTTCTTCCTGGGGGATCCCGAAGCATTCCCAGCTTAAAGACATTGTCTTTCCAGCGTGTCCTGGGTCTTCCCCGGGGCCTCCTCCCAGTGGAAGTACCTGGAACACCTTTCCAGGGAGGCACCCAGGAGGCATCCGAAACAGATGCCCGAGCCATTTCATCTGGCGCCTTTCGATATGATGGAGCAGTGGCTCTACTCCGAGCTCCTCACCGGTGACTGAGGTCCTCACCATATCTCTAAGGGTGCGCCCAGCCACCCTGCGGAGGAAACTCATTCCGATCGCTTGTATCCATGATCTTGTCCTTTCGGTCTTGACCCAAATCTCATGACCATAGGTGAGAGCAGGAACGTAGGATGAATCTTTACCACAATTTTCATATGTACTGCAATAATGTATTGATATCTGTCCATTTTGACTCCTAATGTAACATGATGCACTTGGTTTGGTTTGGCATATTTCCGGCCTCAGGGTGAATAGTGGCACCTCTAGACTCCAGAGGGACCAAGGTTCTCCAGCCGTGTCGCTCGCTGTATCATCACAGTTTTCTCCTCCGAGATAGAACTAAGGTTTGGGGTTAAAGTTAGGAGGGTTAGGGTACTGGGGAACTTAGCTACGTACCCCTGCCTTGGTGTTGTAGGTTTGCACAGTTTGTCAATTTGCCTCCAATTCAACAAAACAAACAAAAACAAAATGTTGAGTCACTAGAGCCGTTGTTATGAGGATTACATTGGGATCAGTACGTTAAATTAGGATTTAGGATTAGTAGTCTGTAGATGAACTTCTTTTGAGGTGGGAGCCCAATTAGTAAATGTTTTTTGGGGGGGATTAGTTTTTCCTGGATCATTCCTATTTAATGACTAAGTCCAGTACAGGAGTAGCTCTATGAGTAGTCCTATTTTCTGTTCACTCACTTCATCATACAACTTTACACATTTACCACACCCTTCTGCTCATGGTCCAGTGCTCAGTCTGTCCCACATGAGGACGGCCCGCTCCGAGCCTGGACGGGACACACCCTGCAGATGTGAGGGCCTCTCCTCCACATCTGCCTGTGTGAGTGTGTGTGTGTGAGTGCGGGGAGTGATGGATGACTCACCCCTTATCTGCCATCATTTCACCCTTTACCAGAAAGTGATAGTCCTGACCCCGTGATCTCACGCTCCCATTTCACAAGAATGTCTTAGTTCCCTGGTATTCGTAATCAACTGTTTTGGGAATCCAAAAACAACTCTGTAAACATGCCAGAAGGGAAGAGAAATGTCTTTTGGATCTCTACGTGCTGTATGATGCAATCTGCCTGCAATACATGTAAGTATATCTTCAAGACAGTGAAAAACATGCAGTTTTGTAACATTGTAAAGTAATTGTAGTCGCCAGCCGCAGACACCCAAGTACAGGGCATCCTCATCATGGGTGGCACTGGATAGGCTTGTTGTTACACCACACCAGATTACAGGAGTGAAGAGGATTTAGTGCACTGGTAGGAAGGTTTTGTGAAAAAAACTACATAAGTCCTTTGGTAAAAATAGGATGAAATAAGGCTCTGTCTTGTGGAGACTATGGGCAACACAAACCTAGCCTGTCTTTTTAGTCATTCTCTATTCAGAACAGAACCGTACACATCCACCATAACACATTTCAATTAGTTTTATAACCTTACAGATAATGGTGCGAGACTTAAATATATCTGGTCATCTGGTTTGTTTACTTATTTAAATCAATCAATCAATCAATACATTTATTTTTGTAACGCCCAATATCACAACAGGAGTCGTCTCAGAGGTTGGTATGGACAAAAACAAATCAATATCAGACATCAAGAAGGATCAAAATAAGTCACACACGAATGAAATGTCTCAACCAGATGTAATGTCCCGTAAATAAGTAAATCAAACATAACAAGCTTAGAGTATCCTACATCCTTAGACCCTCCTCCACGGCGAGGAACAACCCTTTAAACCACATGGGAGAAAACTAGGAAACCTCGAAGGGAACCAATTTGGGGGAAGGATCCACCCATATGGACGGATGGGCCAATGGCTATGTTCGGCGAGAGTTGCAGAGGCCATTAAACTGGGAGATGGCCTCAGGTAACAAGAGTCCCGCAGCAGTGTTTAACCCGAGGAGTAGGCGTGGCCGACGCTGCCTGGTCCCGTGAATGCTGTCCAGTCCCCACGATGACAGCAGTTGTTTGGGTCTTCAACAGCTCAGGAACTCCCCGCCGGAGTGGGAGAGAAAAAGAGGACACAATGTGAATAGCAATGAACAGAAAGAAAATGTGCAGGTTAGACCTAAATATTGCAACATAATTTATACAGTAAGAAAAACAAGAGGATAGGGCTCAATGTGCCGTACTTCCCCCAGCATTATAGCTCCTATAGCAGCCTTGCTTATGCTGTAGGTTCAGTACTGAGCCTAGCTGACCTGACTATAAGCCTTTTCGAAAAGAAACGTTTTGAGCCTAGTCTTAAAAATGGGGACTGTGTCTGCTTTTTTAACATGAGACGGAAGTTGATTCCATAGAAAAGGAGCCTGAAGCTAAAGGCTCTTTTTCCTATTGTGGTCTTAAAGACGCCTGGAATCACCAGTAGTTCTGCGTTTTGAGAGTGAAGTGCTCTGATCGGCTGATATGGCGTTTGTTTATTATGTTATTTATGGAGTTTGTTCTGTTAAATTTCCCTCCCCAGTGGCATACTAATATAATGTCTTTGAACATTACAATTGGCAATTCTCTTGCTTTCTCTTGCTTGCTAATGTTGGTTGTTGGAGTTCCTTGAGTGTTTGTTTGTTTGTTTGTTTGGGACAGTGTATGCACATGAGAATGCATGTAACCACACCACTCCGGATTATACGCTTGGGCTAATTTCTATCCGTTATCCCACATTCGCACTCTAAACACACTCTCATTCATCCTGATCAATTGTACATGTTTTTAGTGCTAGGGGAAACCGGAGCACCCGGAGGAAACCTACACAGACACGGGGAGAACATGCAAACTCCCAATTGAACCCAGGACCTTCTGGCTGTGAAACGCTAACCGCTGTGCTAACATGCCGCCCATTATCCTTTATTTATTGGTTTATTTATTTAACCAGCTCTTCTTTATACTTCCTTAGTGCTTTACATAGTATTGCATGGATGCACGAACCTGATATTCCACAAATACTGAAATACTTGAATGCGTTACTTTTAATCTCAATTTTGTCAGATTAACATTCATGTGATATATCAGGTTACTGCATGCGGCCACAGAATTGTTAATTGTAACCATTCTGTCATTCTGGCCCCTGACTCCATCAGTAGCGGCTCGGCAGCGCAGTATCAAAGTCTCTCTCCCCTTGGAGCCGCAGACTGAGGAATGGCAGGTATGCAGCTCAGATCAGTGTCCTTATATTCTGACTATCCTCCATCTGTCTGCTCTACTGGGCTAAGCTGCTGTCAACAATGTCCAGGCCTTAGAATGCTCACTAGAAGTGAGACGAACCAGATTGAAGTTCCCGAGAACTTGTAAATTGAATGAACAGGGAAACATCTCTTTATATGGGTTTTCTGCAAGTAAGTTTTTTTTTTTTTACACTTTCCTCAAAGGTCATCCAGTTTCATTAGGTATATTATGAGTTGCTCCATGTATTTTAATGCTGAATATGCATGATAACCTCCTCAAAACCACAGCATTTGCAGCGTGTTGAATGGCCTGTGTTAGCAATGACTAAATTGAATGGCGCTCGTGATAAAGTTCAGCAATCTTTCCAGACTGCTGTAAAACCCTCATATAATGACCAAGTATGAATGGACTTTCTCAGTCTCACAATGATGAATAGAACCAAAACTGTGAAAATCTGCAACAAATGTCACTCATAACACGAGCGAAAATGGTGAGAAGGGAATGAACTTCTGGATGAGACTTTAACAATATGGTGGTAATGTGTTGAATATGTCAGACAGTAGAAAAGAAATTAAGAGTATTTTATTGTCCTCATAGGGAGATTCTTCTTCTATGCCGTTGGGTCAATCTGTCAGGAGCAGTGGGCAGCACTGGGGGACCCATCTCTAGAGCTATGCTAGCTCGAAAATAAACCTATTGTGCATATTTGGACCACACAACAATTAAACCCAGGACCTTGTATAAAAAATATACAGTTGTGCTCAAAAGTTTAAGTTTAGTGGTTGTGCAAAGCCATTTATTGCCAAAGAACTGAGTTTACTCTTTTGAAATCATAATGAAACAGAAACTACTCAAATGTCCCTGATCTAACATTTACATGACCTTCAACAACTGCCAGGAAAATTATTCAGGAGCAAAGAAAAATTCACTTCAGCTGAAATACAGGACAAAATATATGTTTGTTTCAAGATGCACAATATGTAAACTTTTGATCAGGGACAATTGGTTAGTTTCTCTAGTTAAAAGCAACAACAAATGGCTTCACGCAACCACTAACCAAGGTTTTTATGTTATCATTCATATTCTATAGTTACAACTCTAACTAGTTGGTCAGTAGTGTATCAGTATACTGTATATCCAATAATCCAAGATAACATCCTTTCACCAAAAACGGTTTTGATTCATAAACCTTTCATTTGACCTGCACCTTGAACTTCTATTGTCCTTATTCCCTGTTTACCGAATATTATGCATTGAATCCTCCAGCTAAATCAGTCTGTGCTGAGCTGACCTGTGCAGTTTGCAGTTCTGCCTTGGGAACTCTGGATTTATGATTGAAAAGGTTAATGAACTAAGGGTCACACTGTACATTTCTCAGAAGCCAGAGGAATTTCCTGCCCTGGCTGTAAATGCGTGTGTGTGTGTGTAGGAGCACCATGGATATGAGCCAGGCAGCAAACGGGAAGGCGGCCATGCTGGAGGGAAGAATGAAACCTGTGGCAACAACTATGTTTCACGTTTTATTTCATACAAAAAAGCGGTTTCTTCTTAGTTAAGCACTTTTTCGCTGGATTTGACGTCTTTGCTCTCTGACACCACTTTTCCGTCCACGATTTCCTGAGTGACCGTCACCACTTTGGTCTGCACCTTCCTGTCGAAGGCATCCTCAAGTCTGGAATGAAAAGCATCACCGAGATTAGCAACAGAGCAGTTTGATATGTACAGTGCACAGCATAAATAAGTACACTCCCTTTAAAAAGTATTTTACACAAGTATTTTAAACAATAAATGAATCAATGAATCAATCTCTAAAATGTTCACAAGACAAATGTTATATAAACGTAGTCATGTCAACGTTTTAGAGATTAATTTTGTTTTCATTGAGATATTGTTGTTAAATGTTTGAACAACTGTTCCACTGTTCTCTGGGCTCATGGTGAGACGTCAGTCAGCTCCAGAGCCTCAGTCAGTGGGGACTGTGTGCTCCCAAAGTTCAGAACATCCTTTGGACAATCCAACTTCTCCTTTAAGGGGGTTTAACTGTGGAGCTCTCTCCCCACTGGACTAAAACTACAGACTAACATTAACATCTTCAGCAGAGAGCTCAAACAGTGGATAAGATCGAGACAGAGTTGTTGTCATGTGTAAAATTGTGCCTTGTTTTGATCATGTATGAAATGTATTTTGTCTTTTGTAATTTAAAATCCCCCTGTGGACTCGTGTTGAAAACTAGCATATGTGCTATAACACTTAAAACAATGCATCTTGTTCGTCCAATGTTATTGTTGTGTCCATATTAAATAAATAAAATTAAAATCTCCCTTTTTAAAGGGAGTGGACTCATTTATGCGGTGCACTGTATCTAACACGTATTAGTACAAGATGAATTTGAGAATGAGACTAGCTTCAATGTCCACTAACCATGCCCCTGTTTACAATTTTAGGAAATTATTTAAAATAAGATTGTAATATTTTAAAGAGCATACAGTAAGTATAGTAGCATGCCTTGTAACAAAGTTGCCAGATGCAGTCTTTGGGTTTTGCCATGTTGTGCCGCTTAGCGCCTGTAGATGGAGTCAAGAGCTCGTCGGATTTCTGACTCTCAAGTTCTCAAGTGTTGCGTGACCCAACAGTGGGTCATGGTGATTTTAGTGCCTAAAATCACTGTTTTTGAATTATTTAGAAAGTTAGACTTAAAATAATCAATGATTGAACTGACATCTCTGTGGATAAGTATTTTGATATTAAAAATGCAAATAGGTTTTGTTTTTAGCTGACATCATCTGTATTTGAGTTGCAGCTTGGGTTGATAATGCAACAGCTGGTCCTGATTCTACATTAGTTGAATCCAACTGTTTAAGGTGAAATTTAATACAAGAGTGAGTGACTCCTTCCCTGCTCCCTGATCTGAATGGATTTATTAGACATCTTCATCTTGTTCCTGCCAAAAAAAAAGTGCCGCCAAGAGGCAGCAGAGTCCACCATCTTTTAAACAGTGATACTGGACTTCAAAACCCTTGTTTCCATACGATATTTGCATAAGGTAATTTGAATGGTGTCTCATTTGCACAAACTACAGACAGAGGTCAATGTCTCTGCTCCTGTACTACACTGATGCTGGGATATTGTGACTGTGGTGGGTTTGTGGCACTCACTTGAGGTCTTCTCCGTCCAGCAGCCGTCTGTACTCGGCGATCTCTGCCTCCAGCTTCACCTTGATGTTGAGCAGGTTTTCGTATTCTCTGGAGTTGTGCTGCATGTCAATGCGGATCTGGCTCAGCTCCTCCTGGAGCCTCAGGATGATGACGTTGTACTTCTCCACCTCCATGTTGTAACGCGCATCAATGTCCCTCAACGTGGCCTCCAAAGATGCTTTCTGCAATAATAAGTTAATAATAATGTAGATAATAATAAAGCCAGGAGCCTGCAGCTCTTGTCATACACATTTTATAATATAACCTCAATAACTGATTGCACTAATTTCCTTTTAGAAAATAATTATACAAATAATAATATAAAAATGCTATTTAGCTGTAATAAATCAACAAAAGACCACATATTTTTGAATGCTGTCATTGGTACCAGGTAAATAGAGCATTTAGTGAAAAAGCCAAGACAAATTCAACAGATATTCACAGTTTCAATGATCTGTTAAGAAAGATGTTTACATGGCATTCTTACAGCAGCGCTTTCTTACCAGGCTGAGCACCGACTGTAGTTCAATGTCAAGGGCTTGGTATCTCCTCCTGGTTTCACTCAGCACTGTGGTGGACTCCTTCAGAGCTGTGGTGCTCTCTGTCACCTGAACCTGGACTTCTGTGATCTACAAACACAGACATATTCAACATTCAACTTTTATATCAATAAACTGCACGAGTCATATCATTATTAACATGTATTTATGTCATACCTGCGATTCATGCCATGCTTTAAGCTCCTCCTGGTTCTTCCGGGCTATCCTCTCATACTTCTCCCTCATTTCCGCCATGATGCGAGCCAGGTCCTGTCCTTTGGGAGCGTCCACATCCACATTCACGCTCCCATGCATGATATGACTCCTCAGCTCTGCTACATCCTGTGCACACAGGAAATGGTCAGGGAGGGATTTCCTGAACAGGTCATTCAGGGTATCCGGTACGGAACAAACAAATAGCATTTTCATTTAAGGATAATCTCTCTAAACAACCAAATATTACACTATGTAAATGTAATGGGTATTACATTATGTAAATGTAATGGGTATAGAGCAAAAGACCTTGCTCTGTAGAGAATGAAAACATTCATTCAACTCTCATAAATTGATGGAATTTACTTAAATAAATTTTTTGAGGCTTTTCATTTGTAACTATGTCTACAGGTACGCCATGCGCCAGTGCTTTCCAACTTGCAGTTTGTAACCTGTGAACCTGGTGCATTTTCTTTGCCAACACTGTCAACACATATTTTGGTGTAATTATTGAGCTTTGAGAACATACGTTCTCGTGGTTCTTCTTCAGACTGATGAGTTCCTCCTTCAAAGACTCGATGTCGCTCTCCAGGTGCAGACGGATCACGTTGGTGTCGTCCAGGAGCTTCCTGAGCCGCCCCACATCGGCCTCTACTGTCTGACGCATGGTCAGCTCGTACTCCATCCTGTAGCCACACACAACAGAAGCATTCAGGTGAGTTTGAAGGCTATACAGTTTCAATATACCAACTCATCAGACTCACTTGACTCTGAAGTCATCTGAGGCCAAGCGTGCGTTGTCCAGAGAGATGGCCAGGTGAGCATTGCTCTTGATTATGACCATGATCTGCAATTTGGTAAATGAATCGGTTACTTACAACTGTCACTCTGATAATGATAAATTGACTAAAAGTTAAAACTATTTTAATTGCAAAATGCGATCCATCATAAAACATGAGGCAGTTATCTTGATTTATGTCGGCAAAGATAAAGTATTAAAGGAAGCAATAAAGGTTTCGAAACCTCTCTGGTCTGACACTGTGATAAGATAAGCTATGAACAAATGCTTGATATAAAAATGACTACAGCAAGGAGCTGAAGTCTCCCATGTAGTTTTGAAAGATTATTTACAATTCAGTGTAACTTTTATTGAATTGTTATTTTGTTTGTCACACAATGCAATTCAATCTGTGCATCTATAAGCTTTTGACATTTGCTGTAAACATATGACTTGTTTGTGATATAAATGATCATGCTTGCCTTTCCAAATACATACTTAGTCAAGTTTCACACAAAGGTTTGTTTTTCTGTGGTTTTAGCAATAGGGCATTATATTTATGAGTGTTTGCATTTCTACTTCTTCAAAGTGACACTGATTTAAGGGACAAACCTTTGCCCTGAGGTCTGCGATGACTGCGTAGTACTTGTTGTAGTCTCGTCCCTCCAATGGACCCCTCTTCTCGATGATCTCCCGGATCTTGATCTCCAGTGTGCCGTTGGCCTTCTCCAGAGCCCTGACCTGCTCTAGGTAACTGGCCAGTCTGTCGTTCAGGTGTTGCATGGCAATCTTCTCATTGCCAATGGCCAGGGTGCCACTGCTGGATCCAGAGGCCTGGTAGTCAAAGCTGCTTCCAGTCATACCACTGCCGAAGCGGGATCCATAGGTGGCGGAGGAGATCCTGGTGCCATAGCCCCCTGCACCTCCGCTCACACTGTGTGCATAGTTCCTTGGGGCAGAGTAGGACAGGGACACTTGGCGTTTCATGAGGGAGTCCATGGCGGAGGTTTGTGGAGCAGAGAGTGAAGGACAGGGCTGAGCACCAGGGGTTTATATATCACCACTGCCGCACCTTGCATGCCATCATGGATTTCTACCTTTAGCACGATAACCTCGACTTTGCCCCTGGAATAAAGATGGGTGTGACGCCATAATATCTTATAGTATGGTGATAAAGCTGAGTTAATGAGTGTATCTTTACTAGCTGTGGTTTCAAAATCACTGGTGTGCAGTTAAAATGGGACCTAGATGTGTGAGACTGGGAGTGGAGCTGTTGAAGTATTTTTAAGCTGATATGCTATCTCTGTGTGCATGGGAATTTGCAAACTGTATATTATGTTAAGAATGTATTATTGTATTCTGTACCTCTCTTGGTAGATTGATAAGGTATTTTTTTAATATGAAGTTTTTGCCATGTAGATTACACCAGACATGTACCATTTATTGAAGTGTGTGGTTATGGTACAAATGTTACTGTTTACATTGTATATTTATTACCCACTTATTTATCTACAACTTGGATCTACAGGTTGGAAAAGTTTACACGAGTGTCGTTACTGGTGACACTCAACTAGAAATACAAGAAATTATCTTTTATGTGCTTCTATTATGAATCAAAGCAGTCATAATTGTATGATTGAGAGCTTGCATTGTTGTAATCAGAAGATTGCAGGTTCATTGACCAAACTAAATACAAAGCTTTTCTCACCATGCAGTAAAGCAAGTCATGACTCCTGAATGTATACAACGGTGATATTCACTGTTTTTTGGCTTAGTTGAAATCCCAGAAGCTCTATCAGCATGTAATAATATAATGGTATGAATGTGACACAAACACAATGTAGTATAAAGACAGCTGACTTTAATGATATGGAACATAAAGACTGAACTGAACAGACAGAAAACCCACAACATGAAAGATAGTTTTTTTTCTTTTTGGATTGACTCTCAAATTTAAATCAACAGTTCCAATAAAATGTTTCATGGGTGTGACAATTATTGTAAACATGGTGTCAACACATAAAGACATGGACATGATGGAAATGGAATAAATAAAAGATGACTAGACTTCTGATCCAGTTTTATGACTGACCTGCAGAAATGTTAGCGTTGCACGACTAAAAAGTGGCCAATTGTAATTAGTTTTGCGTTCGGGGAGTGTGCGGGGCGGGGCATTTAAACGTTCTTGGTCTCTGTGCTGGAGGAGACCACCTTCCCATCCACCAGGGTCTGTGTGACTGTCATCACTTTGGTCTTCACCGATTTCTCCTGCTGGAGGGCGTCTTGGAGGCTAAACAGACAAAAAAAAAAAGAACAAAGTCAAATATGGGCATCGACAAAACTTTGGTTAGAGAGAACTTTTCATCCCCTTAGAATTATACGGTTCTATTTGGACTCGGAGTGGTTCTGAGATATTTAAGATGAAAGTTTTGACCACTCACAGAACAAAATGGAAATGGGTGGTATGTTTTTGCTCATAAAAATAAAATCCTATTTTTAGTATTTTTGACGAAGCAGTAAAATGAATTGAGCAATAAGGCAGGGTTATATCATATAAAAGAGAATATCCAATCCAGCCCAGCCCTTCGGCCCTATTGAGCAAATTATTTCCCAAGAACTTTTGATTTAATGCCAGTCTGAATTCTGTTTAATGCTTTTTAATGACATTTAAGGCCTTATTTTTGACAGCATGACTTTAAATGCTTTTTAATGCCCTGCGGAAACCCTGATAATGGGAAAAAAGAGAAACAAGAATACGTGAATAATAATTTCAACAAAAAAGTCAGATAGAGCCTTATAATTCTAAGGGGATGTTATGGTAACACAGAAAATGCATATATGCGCCAAATTTTCCATCAAACCGTTCACTTTTTCTTTTTTAGAAGATTCCAAAAGCCTCAATATACCAAAAAAATATCCTAAAAGCCTCTGAATACTTTGATTCAACAATAACTCTGGGCTAGGCATGGCAGTCGGTTCATTTGAAATTACTGTATGATGCACTGGGAAAAGACTGGACATGCTGAGGAGAGAAGACTGACTGGATTTCCACGCGAACGCAACTATGCCGCCTCACCTGAAGTCCTCGCCGTCCAGCAGCCGCCTGTAGGTCGCGATCTCGGCCTCCAGCTTCATCTTGGTGTTGAGCAGAGCCTCGTAGTCTTGCGTCTGCAGCTGGATGCTGTTCCTCAGCTGCGTGAGCTCCGCCTCGAGCCCCAAGAGGATCCCGTTCAGCGACTCGATCTCCATGTTGTAGCGCATCTCCGTGTCCCTCAGTGTGCCTTCTAGAGATGCTTTCTGCGTGGGAAAACAGATATCACAACAATATCAGCAACAAAGCTGTTTGAGTGTCCTGCTGCAAAACTCCTATAGAGTGATTTCCATGAACATGCCACAAAAATAACATTTGAGGTTCTTTTTCTTTAACTAGCTTATAGAAAAGTCATCAGAGGCATTTAGCTGAGTCAGAAGAGGCCACATGCTTGAAAAAGTTAGCCTATACTTACAGTATGATTGATGACTATCTTGTATTGAACATTTCTGATAAACTGATTGGATGATAGATGCATTCCCAACCCTCTATAGGAGCGATCGCTGTTATTTTCTTCCACGTGTTGGATGTTTTGGTGAACAGCTGATGCACTGAGACATGTAGCATGTGCTCTGTCCGTGAACATTTTTTGCCCATCATAGAATTATTATTATTCATTTAAAACATTCATGTCGCTTGTGATCGTGTTGTGCCTTCCTCTGTTGAAATAAACGATTACACTTGAATTCAGGACACCAAACCATCACGGCCAAGTTTGGAAGTGGAAAAAAATTGACAGCCAAAAATTCATAATCTAACACAACATTGCTGCCGGGTTTATACAAATGTAATGCTTTTTAATGCCATTTTTAGCTAGAGATACAGTATTTGCAAGCATCCAATCCAACTGAGGAATGATGCGAAATTGTAATATGCAAAAGCAAATTGGTTATAACAAGGAACTTTGAGCAAAAAAACCTGCAGTTGAATGTGTTTTGGACCATATTTTAATGTGTTTTTGCGACGCATTATTGAGTACTGTACCAGGAAATGTAGCTTTAATGCCAGTTTGAATCCAATTGAATACTTTTCAAGGACCTTCAAGGGCTTACATTTGGAACAATTCACTTATTGGTGCCCTGAAGAAGTCCCTATTTTTGTATTAAAGGAAAATCAATATCCGAGGCCAGAGTGTCTCGGATCTTGATTTTTTTCTATTGCTATCCTGCGTATACCTCCTTGATCCTCGAAGAGCACCTGCTTTTTACTTTTTTACTCCGCCATCCTCGTCATTGACTTTTAACGCCCCGCGGAAACCCTGTGCCGCCATGACCTCCGCTGCTGATAACGATTAGGCTTTTTGTCGATGTTTACTTTCCCTTATTTGAGCTTGAACCGGTGTGGCTCCCTTCAGGTCTCCCACCCAGCACCGACAGCTCCTTAGCAACAGGTCATCCGAGTGTTAACGCTTGTGTCAACAGCGCAGCCAGCCGGAGCGAGAGCGTGTTGGCCTGTGCCAAGTGCGGGTGTTAAGTGACGCGCTCCTCACCAGGCTCCTCTGTGACTCCAGCTCGATCTCCAGCGTCTGGAGCTGTCTGCGCAGGTCGTTCAGTTCGGTCTGCGCTCCCTTCAGGGCCTCTGTGTTGTGCGTCACCTCGCTCTGCACCTCTGTCATCTGGAAAACAACGACGACAAATTCAGTGGTTGGATATTATGATTATTTAAAGCTATGAACTGGTAGTGGACAGTGTTATTTACCTGAGACTCGTGCCATGCTTTCAGCTCTTCTTGATTCTTCTTTGCCATCTTCTCGTACTTGGCCCGGATCTCTGCCATGATCTGGGCCAGGTCCTGACCTTTGGGGGCGTCGACGTCTACGTGGACTCCGGATTGGGAGATCTGTTGACGTAGCTCTCTCACTTCCTGCCATCACAAAGACATAATCGAGAGATATCAAGGATGGGCTGCAAACTAGGAAGAATATTTTCAGTTTTCAGTCGTAAAGTGCAAATACTTCAGGAATTTGGTAATAAAATGTAGTGCATGACCTTGGTCTTTCTCCCAGAGATACTTATAATTACACGCGGCGTCTTTAATCTCAGTTTCCTGACTCTAACTGTCAATTTTCTTTCTTCCTCAGTAAACACTTCAGTTTGGCTTTGGGCTGCAGTCATTTTGTGGTAATTCGCTATTGCCAAATTCAGATTGGGATGATGTTAACGATGAGGCTAGCCACTGAATTCATATAGCACTTCAAAATGGTGCAACAACCTCATCTGTCCTGCTTTTCTCTGTAAAATAGTAGTAGTTTGTCTAGATGGATGTTGTTCTTGAGCAAATAATTTCCGAATTCATCCGTGAGGTGTGGTTGTTTGCTGACGCCTTGAGGCCTGACATCCTGCTTTTGTTCAATGCTTGGGGCACAGTGTGTTCAGGGCAGCTGTTAAATATGGCAAGAGTGAATTGCATGGTTTGACAGTCAGCAGAGCGAAGTAAATGACCAGTGGCTTTAGGTGACTGTAGCGGAACAATTGTTGGTGTAGGTATTATGGTTAGTTGTAGAGATGGTGGTGTGGGGTCTTACGTTTTCATGGTTCTTCTTCAGATGGATGAGCTCCTCCTTCAGGCCCTCGATCTCACTTTCCAAGTTCATTCGGGTCATGTTCGTGTCGTCGATCACTTTCCTCAGACCAACTATGTCCGCCTCCACCGACTGACGGATCGCCAGCTCTGACTCATACCTGCGCAGGGTAAGATGAGAAATTAAGTAAAACAGCCAATCTCATGACTGCTCCATGGAATCAAAGTAAAAATTCAAGATTTTAGCAACTTGTGCCGAAGGGAAACTGATCACTTCCTGGGACAATCAGGGTTGACCAATGGACATGACCCATAACAATGGATCAGAGTCCTACTAAACACCCAGGACAGACGTCTGATGATACACACTATCCCTGGGTTTCAAGTGATGTAGTTAGGACCGTTGCCTAAAGCTCTGATAAAAAAATCGGTCCTTAAAAGGAAAAACTTACATAAAACCCAAATAGTAAAAAAAATTGACAATTCTTTAGATCGTCAAAGCTATTAGTTACATCCATATGACTTGGAACCAACACTGATCCACTGAACGTATACTTTTCACGACTTTTGGGTGTTTTCCACATGTCCTTGGATAAAAAGTTCCATTGCAATTCCCTCATCACTAACAGTTAGTATCCATCTGTCTGTTCCTTGACATCGCCCAAACTCTCTTCAGATTGAGCCCAAGGTCATCATTTAGAGCAAAATGGTTTAATATGAGGATACGATGATGACACTGTTCATCCATCCTCACGCCTGGTTTCACAATATACAGGGTGTGTGCCTGCAGCTGCTCTATATGTTTACCTTCCCAGTGGGAGGGACTTACTTCACTCTGAAGTCATCTGCAGCCAATCGGGCGTTGTCGATGTTCAAGACCAGACGAGCATTGTCAGTGGTGGCATCAAAAACCTGCAGACAAACAAGGCCATGCATCTGTTTAAATAGAAGCTCAAATTGTCAATCTAAATGCCCATTGTGCATGTTAAAGTGAATAGTTGTCTGTAGAGGCCCAGCAGCTCCTCATTGGCCAATGGAGTGTCTGAGAATCTGTAGTCAATGGAAGCCTCACTAAATGAGTAATTTTCATAGTAAACAAAAGACATTTCATTTGTTTATTTAAGTGTTGCCTTCTTGTTTCAAACAGTGTACAATACTTTACTGTGGCAGTGTTGGCACTGGGAGTGAAGATATGTCTTTAATTCATGTTTTATTTGATAAGACAATATTTACAGCTAACATTTACTTGACCTTCGTATGGTCTGATCAAATGAAAGACACAATTTGTTCAGGTTAGACTCGAACTGACGAATGCTTAGATCTTTCCAATACTACCCCCCTGCCTCCGTAATATTTTCACATAAACACAGTCGCCAAAGAGCACGCATTTGGACGGCAGAAGGACATTTCCACAGAAACCAGTGGCTATTTGCATTGGCAGATAAGGAATGGGAAGAAGAGTCAGAACCAGGAGACAAAGTCCACTGTCCAATCACAAACTGCCAGGCAACGGCTGGGAGCGGAGCAGGATGTGCGGACATTTGCATGGAGCTCGTAGAGGTGCCCGCATGGTCCTGTGGGTGTGCCTGCAGGCCTGGCTGACTCCGCACACTCTGGGCTGGGAGTCTGGGAGTCGGGGAGTTTGGGAGCTCAGGGCTTGTGTATTTTCCCATGAGGGTTCAAGTGAGGGCCGCCGTTCGAGTTCGCAGACACGCTGAATGAAGAACGATTGCACCTTTGACCTCTGTATGTTTAGACGACCCTCATTCTCCATGTAGAAAAATATTCAGCTCAAGTGCCAATGGGTTGTCCTTGCATGCGCTAAGTTCGGTGTACTCCCTACTCCACATCTTTTCTTCTCTTGACAGGAATAAATGATCATGCCAATTATATTCTGAAATAATTAGATTCTATTTTAGGCATATTTAGTTTTTTCCATCCGTGCTCCTCCTTTTGAAAGAAAAAAATAATTTCCTGGATAAATGTTGTGACATATTTTCCACTTGCTAAAGCAGACATTTTGTAATTCAGTGGTTGGAACAGATTAAACCACCATTTCTGGAATGTTCCTCTGGGAAAGTGTCCCTGAAGTCAAACAAAGCGAGAAGAATGTGGAGTTTGAATGAAGAAAAAAAAATCTTTTCTGTCTTCAAACTTGCGCTTTCAACAGCAGCAAAGAATGATTTTCTCAGTGTGCAACTTCTTAGTAGGATAGTGGTGTTATATCTCTTTGGAAGTCGGCTATAGCGTATCCCACTTTCTTTTCTGCTCTCAGGGTTTAATGCTTCCCATATGTTGCATAACCCACAGAAGGCCTCTCTGCAGCAGCTCTAGTGTGTGAGTGTTTTTCTGGACGAAGAGGAAGAGGCCTGTTAAAGATGTGATGAATATCTCTGTTGTTTGACCCTTTGTTAGTCCTTGTTTTTTAGTGTTTGTCTGAAAGTGGACATTCCTGCTCCACAGTTTCCGCCCCTGGACCCCTGTTCCTGCCACGGCCCGGACAGCAGCGCACAGCAGGCACCGTGCCAGGAGCCGGCAGGACCCTCTGTTATTTTTACAGCCAATCATTAACTCAAGAAGCCAGGCTAGCGTTTAGTCACACGGTTGCCATTATATTGTTGGATAATAATTACTGTACTTATACAGTGATATACTGTTGGCTTTGTGGCGAAGTGATGAGTGACACAGAACGCTTGATTTACTTTTGTTGATGTTTGATCTTTTTCCCTAAAACCATCTTTTTAATTGTAAAAATATTTATTTATAATGTATCTCTGGCATATTGTTACTTCTGATTTTTGAATTTGGATATTTAATGTGCCGTTTAAAAATCTGTTTAAATTTGGCCCTCGAGATGGTGCTTTAGATTTGTAAGTATCGTAAGTATCTACTTTGAGCAGTGAACAGACTGTAAATAGTTACTAAGGACACCAAAACAGCATGGCCGACTCAACAGCAGAGCAATTTGGTAATAGATCTGTTTGTATTTGGTCTTTCTACATGTAAAATAGTGTTGTGTTTGGCCCTTTGTTTGCCAATACTTTTCCATTTTGGACCTTCACAGAAAAAAACTTTGGTCACCCCTTTTCTATATGAATAATACAAATAAAATGCTGTTTTCTTTGGTTATATAAAAAAATAAATCTTCACTGAGGATTGCTATAAGAAAGAATAGCCCCGCCCCCCTCTTCTTTCCAAGGCCCTCCTCACCTTCCTCCTCAGGTCGTCCAGAATGGCCTGGTACTTGCTGTAGTCTCTGAAGTCCGGTCCACTCTTGGCCAGTGCCTCCTTGATCTTGATCTCCAGCTTCTGATTGGCCTGCTCCAGGTTGCGCACCGTCTCCAGGTAGTTGGCCAGTCGGTCGTTCAGGTTCTGCATGGCGAACTTCTCGTTGCCCATGATGTCTGCGCTGTTCCCGCTCACCTGGTGGTACAAACGGCTCTTAGTGTAAAATATCGGCCATAGAATCAGTTCATTGTTCATCAGTTCGGTTTACAACCCGCTGGTGACTCAGACATCATTCAGGTAATGTGTAAAACTGGTGTCGAATGTCTGTAGAGGTGCCAGAAGCAGAAATATTTGAATTCCTTTACAAGTTACCTGTCATAAATATAAAATTACACAAGATTTATTATCTTGTGTGACCAATATGTTGCCAAGGCTCGATAGGTGGCACACCATTGGCTGTCGGTCTACATTACTAGGCAACAATGGCTGCCATTAGTGCAGTGAGAGTTTCTATCCCAGCATTGACTCTGAATGGTACAGTTTTAGAAGTAAAAGTCGTATTTTTTATTCATATTATCATCAGCAAACAGAATCATAAGCAGTAGCTGCGTAAATCCACGCTAGGGTGCAATTATTCATATTTCAAAACTATTCAATTTATTCGTAGGCAAAGATTCTTCAGTCTTCATCTGTACTCTATAGTTGAAGTGTAGGACATAATCAATTTATTGTTAATTAAAAAGGTAGCTCCTAAAAGTTTTTGCTCTCTACAGTAAGGTACTTCTAAACCCTCACTTTTGTGTGGATTTAAATTGATATTTTAAATTATATTATGCAATGGAAGCAGAGACAATAGTAAGTTGTAGGTGCAGTTGTTTCTACCACATAGTAAACACACCATTCTCAGGTAATTATTAGGATCTTAAAAGCTCCTCTTACCTGGACACTGCTGGAGAAGCCCCCCATCCCGGCGCCCGCTCCGGCCCCCATGGAGGACCTGAGGATGTTGGAGGAGCTGACACTGATGCGGGACCCTCCGGCTCCTCCATGGATGGTGGGGGCCCTGTAGATGGGGCCAGAGGCGCGGGTGATGGAGATGCCCCCCGGCCGGCTGCTGCTGCTGGAGGAGTGGACGGAGTACGTGGTCTGTTTGGAAGTCTTCATGGTCAGAGAGGCAGAGAGAGAGCACAGAGGCACAGGCTGGGACAGGAGCACACAGAGACAAGGCAGGAGCACCCGGTGAACTGCTAAACTATATAAACCGTGGGCCCCAGCACCGCCCCTGGCCCCTCCCACAGACTGTCCGCCCACATTTTCCACCGGCTCAGACCGCAGCAGGCGCTCACTGAGGGCTTTGTGCTGTGAAAGTAATGGGACAGGAGATTTTTGGGAAGATTAGTCATTAAGAAAACTTTATATCTGCTGACTGATGGATTTCTCTTTCTAGTTTTGACTGTTTCCACTTCTTTTCAGAACTTTGAAATACTTTTCATAACCTCTAACATTTGTAATTTGAAGACATACAGTGGTGTACTTTACTATACACTGCATTTTTAGGAACCTAGCAATTGGTAACTTAAACCCAAAGGCACACAAAGACGGAAGGATATCTTGTGTTTGGCCTTTGAAGTGGCCAGTGTAAACACATCTATAGAACAATGAATGGAACGCAACTACTGTATTAGAGCAGAAGTCAAGCCTTCCTCTCAGGCCCTCAACAAGATATTCAATCACTACAGCAGTGTTACTATTTCTTTTCAATATTAGTCAACAAAAACAATGAATGGTCTTTATTCCCTGCAATGTACCCTACTCCTATTTGAATAAAAATAAAACACAAGACAGTGACTGTTCAAATGGAAGTTTCTCTCTTACAATTATGTTATTCAAGGGCTTAGGTAAAGTGAAAATACCTTTTCAAGTGAATTTGACCTTGGATACTACTTTTACTTCACTACATTTTAGTGTGATTATTAGCACTTTCGAATCCACCACATTTTTGAACTGGATTGAGCAGTAAAGTCACATTCTGATCAGATTGATAGGATTAAGAAAACAGTCACATCTCTTAATCTGGTTTGATCGCATCAGCACAATTCTATATGAATATAATCTATCTAGTATTCTAAATATGTTTAAAAATGTATACTTTATGTGCTTAAAATAATTTTCATATGACACTGCCAGGGGTGCCCAATGTCCGGCCCGGGGGACAAATGCGGCCCTCAGACCAAGTTTTGGTGGCCCAGAAACGTCTTGTTGAAGTGGCACACATCACCAGAGATTATACTTTTTCTACAAGTTTAACAATACTACACAATTAAAACCAGTTGCAAAAATGTAACTGAGTTACACTACTGTGAGTTACATTTGACAAAATATTAACTGAAAATAGGGATGATAATGGCACAGAGCAAAAGTGCAGTTAAAAATGTCCTTTTCCTCAAACGTCCACTTCCTAAAGTATTTTGTTTTGATGAGGTTTGCTTCACGAGCCTCTCTCTACACCAGCGTCCGACTTAATTTAAATCTTATTTGGGGGGAGTTGCACTTGTAACATGAAGTAACTTGAGTTACTTAAATTGTAATGACTAATATATTACTGTATTTTGTTTAAGTAATATTATATTCCTCAGTTACTGAAAAAAGTAATATATTTCTATAACTAGTTTCTTTGTAATGAGTTACCCCCAACACTGTCTAAGAATAAACCAGAACTGATCCAAGTCTAAACCAGGTTTATTCCAGGTCTGAACCAGGACTGAACAAATCCAGGGCTAAATCAGGTCTAATCAAGAACTAAATATTTAGTTTAAGAACTTAATAATAAACCAGGACTGATCCAGGTCTTTGGCCCTCCATGCCATGCACACTTCAATATGCGGCCCTCCATAAGTTTGGACTCCCCTGCTATAGGCTACTTCATTTTACTCAAGTTAATACATTGAGCACTTCTTCCTCCCTAGATAAAGGGTGTGAAAACAAAGACATTACCACCACAGCAATTATCACTCCTTTGTCAGAATGTGATTGAGACATTGAGTATGTCACAGTCTGATGACTCAATTACTCAGCAGCAGAATATTGAGTGAGTGCGTGGGACTGACTCCTGTCTCACCCGTGTTGGTGCTTAGATCATGTACAGACACTGATGAGACCACGTCTAATACCACAATATATGCTCTGTACATTTTATACCATCCAATCCCATTTACGACCTAATCACATGTCTGCTGCCGCTGAAAAACACAGCCAAAGGTGACAGAGGTTGTTCATGTTTCAGAGAGGTAATTACAGACATCAAAATGAGTGAAGTAGCACCAGATGCAGTTTGTTATCCAGTGTGCTGCTGCCGGATGAGTGTTGGGCCCACTCCCAGAGAGGATACAGCCAAACAAAGGAACAATCACGCAGCAAAACGGTAGGAACAGGCAACAATAACAGTTTGAAAGCCCTCCTGTGGAGAGGGACATTCCACACACAGCCTTTAAAGGTATTTCATATCCAGAAAAGACACTTGGTGGATATATTCAATAAAAATAAAATATATGTAACATATTTCTGTGCAGTTTAAAAAATGTAGTGGATTCAAAAAAGCTTATATACAGCTGTGGCCTAAAGTTTGCATATCCTTTTAATCGTTTGGCCATTTTTAATAGAATATAAATGATAACATTTTTTTTTTTTTTCTCCACTCATGGTTAGTGGTTTTGTGAAGCCATTTATTGTCAAAGAACTGAGTTTACTCTTTTGAAATCGTAATGAAACAGAAACTACTCAAATGTCCCTAATGTCCCAACAACTGCCAGGGAAATTGTTCAGGATCAAAGAAAACTCACTTCAGCTGAAATACAGGACTCTCTGAAAAAAAAAAAAAAGATGCACAACATGTAAACAATAAATGGCTTCACACAAACACTAACCATGAGAGAAATAAAGGTTTTTGTGTTATCATTCACGTTCTATGAAATGCAATATGGCCACAACTGTATTTCACAATATGAAATGGGACATGTGACGAAGGAGGTGAACTGGGAGATAACACTGAAACAAGCTGTATTCTCTTTGTACTTTATATACACTGCATAATCTACTAACTGCTGCAATACTTCAGTTTGATTACTCTACTGTATAGTACATTTAGGATCATACAGAATATCCCATTTAAAAAAGGGTATTACATAGCAATGTTATGTGTTTTGTTTTAAGGTGTTATGGTCGAACTTTATGGCGGGGCGATGGTGGTAGAGAGGGTCGTCCTATGCTCCAGAGGTCAGGGGTTCAATTCCCGGCTGCCGCAGGTGCACACTGTCGTTGTGTCCTTGGGCAAGACACATGGGCCGATGGTGCAAATTGGCAGCCTCACTTCTGTCAGTCTACGGTAGGGCAGCTGTGGCTACAATAGTAGCTTACCACCACTGTGTACGGAGCGAATGAATATTGCCATAAAGAGTCTTTGAGCATCCAGAAAAGTGCTATATAAAACCAATGCATTATTAACTTTATAGGAGCGATCGCTGTTATTGTTTTCTTCCACAATTTTTTTTCCGTGATCGCTGGTATGGGCTATATGCAGAGCGAGACCACGTGACCAACTTCCTGGCTCGTAAATGGGGGGCGCACTTTGTACATCAAATCGCATTGAATTTTTAGCAGGTCTCAGACAAGTCCAAAAATATCTGAAGATAACCTGGTGAACAGCGATTTACTGATACCATGTGACCAGCAGCTGGTTAAAAACATTATGTGGGATGTAACCACCTCATTGGAAGGAACGCCTGTGCTCATAACGAGAGGTGTTTATGCCTCAAAGCTAACGGCTAACACCAAATAAAAAATTAAACTACTGCAAAGTTTTGAACGAGCTGCACAATAAAGTAGCGGCCTGTCTGCAGTTTAACTTTTATTTTGTTGTTTAAATTGTATATCATTTCTATTGAACACTATCCATTAGCTCTGAGAGAAAAGTTCCTACCTCCATGAACACTGACGTTTCCTCCAGGCCAGTTTTCACATCCCACGCAATGTTTACGAGGTGCTAGTCACATCGTATCAGTAAATCGCTGTCCACCAGGTTATCTTCAGATATGTTTAGATTTGTCTGAGACCTGCTAATAATTCAATGCAATTTGATGTAGGCGGAAGCCCATCGTTTGATGCTGCTGGAGGAATCTGTAAGGAGCAGGAGACCCATCCAGGCTCATGTTCAGAATCACCTAGAAGGATGATCAGCCTATTGTGCATGTTTTGGGTTGATGGGAGAAACACCCGGAGGAAACCCACTACCCACTCAGCCACTGTGCTGCATCATGGAATTTTAAGTCCCACAATACTAGGGTGACCAGATTTTTCATGTTAAAAACTGGGACAAAAATATGATTTATCATTTTTTTTACCAAAATTAGCTTGAGGTGATGTCTAACTAGTCCAGTCGCCATATAAACTTTGTTTTGATGGACACGTGGCCAGAATTTTGCATTTTTCTCACGTTTTATAATTTTTTGGAATTTTTCTTGTGTTCTTTTCACGTTTTCATTTTTCATGTTTTTTTCATAATTTTTATCAAGTTTTATCGGAATGTTTTTGTAATTTTTTTCAATTTTTTTTTTCATTTTTTCAGAATTTTTCTTGTGTCTCATACATATTTTTTGTATTTTTTCTCACATTCTCTGCATTTTTACTCACATTTTTTGTCTTGGTCAAAAGTCATGAAATATCAAGTAAATATGCAGCTTTGGACATGGCACTGGTGAAAAACTGGGACAACTGGGACAGAGGTGGTGTGAAACTGGGACAAATGAATGGTTTCAGATAAATTCACAGGGACATGGGACAGAGGGCTCAAAACTGGGACTGTCCCGGGTAAACTGGGACGTCTGGTCACCCTACTATTGTTATACATTACACACTGGCCTTTGCCAGTGAACAGTGGTTGTAACTAGGGCTGCACTGTGCACTGAGCCCCTAACGGTTAATACTCGGTTAACCGTTTCATCCCTGCACTGAAATTGAACGCTTTGCTAAAGTATAATATCACCAGAGACTTGATTA
>OMNZ01032560.1:5794-23024 GCA_900303255.1 Lesueurigobius sanzi
GCTTTCCGCTCTGCCTCACCTCCCCCGCGTCTGCCCATTCCAGCAGCGGTCCTCATTAGTGACGTCGGCAGCCATCCTCTCCTCGCTGCAGATGGTGTGTGGGAGGGACACCCAGAAGCCCTGCATGGGCCGTAGTCGCTCCTTCAGCTCGGTGACCTGCACGGAGGCGTGAAGAAACTAGGTATGACTCAAAAGGCTGCTTTAAAAGTCTCCTTCTTTGGTAAGGCGGAACAAAACATATGGATGCAGGCAGCGCACACACTGGTCAAAGTCGAAGCCTGTGCTGCTGACACGGACACAGTGTTTTTTCTCTGTCTGAAATGGAAGTAAAGATTATTTTGGTTCAAATGCACTCTTCTGGCCCTGGTCTTTATTTGCTTTATTCACTCCTCCGTGATATTTGACCATCTCGTAGTCTCAGAAAATGCTTGGTCTTTTCATTTTCGTGACTCACTGAGTTCAGCCTTGCTTGCCCAAGTTTTTCTCTTTGAAACAGCATTTTTGTTCCAATGTCTCTGAAACTGCTCAAGGATTGTCAGTCATATTCCTTTTTATTGATGACCTGTGCAAACCTGTGAAATATTTCAAATTTATGTATGTGGGGATGTGCAATTAAAGGAAGGTTGTTATAGACTGTATGTTTCAAATGACACATTGGAAACATAAAGTATGATATGCATATACTGTATGCATACAAATAAACTACTTTTTTTTCATTGTGTCATATGACAAGCGCTATACAAATAATTTATTTATAATCATTCTATCTGAAATCAAGAAAATGTCACAAAAACTGAATGCATGGTCATCTTGAATTTGCTTGGATACTCTTCCTCTAGAGTTTATCTTATTTTCTTATCTTATACAGTGTACATACAATAAGAGATGTCTATACAGTTTTTATTGATAGATGCTAAGAGACATGTATTTTAGTATTATTTTACTCTAGTATTATTATTACCTGTTTGCAAACTTACTTTCTTCTCTGATGGCACATTTTCCTGACTTTTTGTAACCCCCTGTGTGATCCTGTCTTAAGAGTTGTTGTGTGAGATCAATAAAGAACTATCTTATCTTATCTTCAAACTCCCCATGAATGCTGTTCATACCAATAGTGAGTAAACAGTCTGCAGTTTGAGAAAAATTGGAACCAAAGTGCTCGGCAAGTCAGTACCACAAAAAGTAGCTTTTTTGGGGGGGAAGGCGCTCTTTGGTGTTGGGGGACACAAATTCAAGAGAAAAACAAAGAACCAAGGCTCTCTAGAAGAGGCACTTCTTGAGAAAGGCTTTGTTGAAGCCGATATGCGTGGAAGAAACCAGCAACATGTTTTCAAAGATTTAAAATGCATTAGCCCCGTAAAATAAAGGCTTTTTAGAAAATGTAAATAGAGAGTTAATGTTGTGGGAGGAGTGCATTGGTTCTTTGTTTTTCTCTTGAGTTTGCAGTTTGAGTTTTGTTTGTGAATTAGGTAAATGGGTTTAAAAGGTTATTTTCCTTGCCCAAAATCATTGCCTCTGCAAAATGAGAATGGTGTTTTACATAGGAACAAATGACTGTCTGTGTTTGCTGCACAGGGAGCAAAAGGTGTTGGGGATGATGCTTTAAATTAATAGTGCAGAGGCCACAACTCAAGGCTAAGCAGAGACGCTCTTCACAGTCACAGTTATATAAATGCTGATAGTTTCACCAATCTAGTTCACATCTTAACCACACAGGGAAACGTAAAGCACAAACACGTGGAGCGCTCAAGGTTTTACAAACTCATTCTTCTCGAAGCACACACGCATTATCAGCCGTGCCACGGGCCATCACTTTTTCTGGCCAGACACCCAAGCCGCACTCAGCACTAGAGGCCTGGCAGTATTCCCCCCGGGTGGGAAAAGTACAAACAGACAGCTCTTCTCAAATGAGCCATCTCAGTCCCATCTGACGTGCACCCTTCAATTTTCTTTATGTGAATTTATGTCTACATCATCCAGGTCGAAGTATAACTGTCAAACAATATTACTCTCATGAACTGGACACTAGGTTTGAGTGATAGAATTGTAGATTCTGTATTTGTCTGAGCTTTGGTCATGCTCCTCCCGGGGCCTTGAGGTCTGCTGACCTGCTGCTGCTGGAGGTGCTTCGCTCCAGGCTTGTGAAAAACCTGCTCAAGGCATATTTCTATTCGCTGGTTTTTAATCACTGACTGAGCATATGTCACGGCCGCTGTCCGAGCTTTTAGTGCTCTGTTGCTTGCTTATTGGGTTTCTTATACAAGTATATGCTATATGGTCAACAATGATTGTTTTAAATGTGCTACATAAATACATTTGACTGACTGATTTGCTCTCAAACTGCTGAAGGGTTGTTTTTAGCACAGCACTATAAGCAGTAGACAAATGATGTCTTAACCCTCCCTGTTTAGAGAAAAGTCCTTTGAAAACAAACAAAAACATTCAAAATCTAAACGTGTCCAGTTGGTGAGAGTAATATTGTTTGACAGCTTTAGAGTAAACATCAAATGTGTCAAATTGAATGAATTGAAATGTGTCAAATTCACTCTCACCAGTCGGTCGAGGTTGGTGCCTGCAGCGGTGGTGGGCTTCTCTTCGGGAGTGTAGGTCCTGAATGGTCTCCGGTTGCCGCCTGAGTCTTTGGGTGAGCGCTTGGAGCGAGATGGACGAGGGTTCCCACAGCCCTGAAACACCTTTGCAAAATAGAAATACACCATAATAAGTAAAAGCGGTGACATGACCAGCCAAGAGCTTCAGTCAGTTTATTAATATGCAAAGTCTCATCTGTTATGAGGTGAGACAAAGTGTTTCAAAACAATATGGCTGAATTAATTTCTTTGACGGCTCCATTCTCTTACCTTGGTCGAGATGCTCACGCTGTTCTCTTGCATGTGCATGATGGCTTCAGACACTTTCACAGAGATGGAGTCAGCTGCAAGTTCTATATTGAAAGGCCCCTCCAGCTTCTCAGAAACCTGGTAAAGAGCGTCTGCAAAAACATGGACAAAAAAGGTATAAAAAAAAATAAATGAAGAGCTGTAGAGCTGGGCTGCATTTTGGTAAAATACAAAAAAAAAATTGTTGTTCGCAAAAAATGTAACATTTGCAATTTGCTCATTGAAACCATTCAAATTGTGATTTTGATTTGATTGCGATAAACTGTGTCACCCTACTGTGGAGTTAATTTAATAAAATTAGTTAAAAAAATATATATAATATATAATATAGTAAAGCATTGTTTGGTGTAAAGTAAAGGTAGCAAGAAGGAAAAAAGGAACTCACACTGTTGAAACGGGAAAGGAAATTTAGGAAGACAGATCAATTGTGGAGGTGCAGACAGACATGAATGATTGATGAAGGAGGAATTCATTAGGAGATAAAGGTGTAAGTGTGAACCAAATCCTTTTTATAATCTTCAGGCATCTGTGCCTCATCATCAGCGTTTAATATTTTGTGATGGGAGAAGATTACAAACACCAACAGCTGCGGCAGGATATAAAAATGTCAGAACACTGTCCAAACCCAACCCACCAATAAAATTGTTCCACTCGGAGCCCAGGTCAGCCTGATTGGCCAAGCAGCCCTTCATCACGTTGAGGCAAAGCGAGTGGCAGGGCCGCAGTGAGGTCATCCCACGACACAGGGGACAGTACCACTGGCGCATCAGACCTCGCACACACTCAGAATCTGCTGTCAACTACAAAGCATGGAACTTACAATACACAGGACAGCACAGGTTATCCGAAACATATTTTAGCTGAGACCACTTACTTTTGTTGCTTTGTTGACAATATCTCGACCTGTAGCCAAGCCTTGTGAAAGAGCTCTTGCTGCAATAAAAGCTCTTGTAATCTAAATGGTGATGGTAAAGAATAAAGTTAATCTCTGGTTGTATGTATGGTCGTCATAACACAGACAAAACAGAATACATACTTGTATGCGCAGCTTACGAGGCACATCTCCAAAAGGCTGCAGTTGCTCGGCATGTTTGCTAACACATTCTAAGTAGTCCTCTGTGAAATGATACTGAGGATTGACCAGAGAGAAGACCCTCTCCACTAGTCTGGACCAAAAGTCTGACAGGACCTCAGAAAGACTCACACTACCCCCTGTGGACGACAACAGTGATCATAGCGTAAAACCTAGAAACAGTTCCCAACATTAAACAGGAATCCTCCCTCATCCAGGCACATAAACAAAGATTTTTTGATTTAGATGGGAGTGTCGAAGGTTGAAAACTGAATTCCCACAAACTTGATTGCTACTGTCCCCAACATTGAAATTGAAATCCAATAACCTTCTCCCTAATATTGCATAAGAGTAACAGTACTGAGCATTGGAAAAAAATGTATTGAGATATCCCTTGTTCATAGTCTCATCTTCCTGACACATTTTTTAAATTAGTTTTGAAATGAATTAACAGCCAGACAAGCTCTGGATATGCACTTGCCCAAACAGTGGTCTGATACACATCCTTCAGGTTGTCAAAGCAACAGCCTGAAGGGAATACTGCCAATTCATGAGGCAAAAAATAAATTGTTTTGATGCCTGAAAGCGGAGCTCTTTAACATTATATAATTTATGCCCAATAATTAATAATAAGCTAAACATTTTCAACAATATGTCCTGGGACGTGAAGGAAATTTTGACAGGGGTGTGAATAAATATACATGATGCAACACTGTCACTCAAAGGCTGACTCAACCAACCTGAATAATATCGGCGCAGCTCGACAAACAGCTCCTGAAAAACGTGTGCGTTTTGAGTGAAGAGTCGCCCGTACGTCTTGGTGAACATCTGGTTCATCGACTTTTCTGACAGGTCTATGAGCTCCCTGAAAAACTCTGTGGACACAAGACATAAACGCATCAACACCTGTAGTATAGGAGTAATATTTAATATCGGTGCTCAGTCCCCTTTAAGATTAACAGCTTGTGTGGTGTTACATTCCACTGGATCGCGTATACTGGTAAATAACAAAATGTTCTGCATTATCTTTAGAACACATATACACTCTCCCACTCCATCAGCCAGTTTAAGTGAATCATCGCACTCATTATATAAAAAGGACTAGAAGGAGTGAGGTATTTACAATGTTACAAAGGAAAATACACCTTTATAAATAGGGCTGGGTGTCGTTCTTTTTTTTTTTTGATACTAGGACATGGTTCATGATACCGGTACCTGAAGGATACCTATACTAAATATTTGTCATCTACACAAAATAGTTAATATCTAGATAAGACCCAAATTCATTTATTTATTTATCTAAATTTGAGCTGTTTTGACGAGTTAAGATTTGGCCGCTCATTTGACCTGATTCTAACCACTTGTTCTAAGGCACTGGTTCTCAAAGTGGGGTCCGGGGCCCCCTGGGTGTCCTCAGAGGCAGTGCAACTTTATACGTATTTGTTCATATGTAATAAAAATGTACCATATTATCACTGTTTCCTTGTATTGTATATGTAAAATTAACCATTGGAAAACCATGACATTTTCTTTTAAATAGCATTATTCGTATCGTCGATGGGCCCCAAGAGATTTTTGGATGCATGAGGGGGGCTGCGACAGACACTCTCCAGTTTGGGAATGGCTGTTCTAAGGTGTTTTTGGCTTGTTACAATAGATTTCTACTTATTTCCTTTTTTATTTAAATTTATTTATTTATTTTTATACTCGTGCTTGTTAGTTTTGTTGTTATAGAGCCATAAAACAGAACAATAATGGTATTTATTCAATAAAACACTGTTTCTTTTAGTGTTTTTATCATTTATTTGAGCTGAAACACCCAAGTCACTTTCTTTAGTGCAGTCAGACCCACCACCAGACAGAGAAATTAGCTTTCTAAAGAGAAATGCTTTTATTCACCAATTTATTTTTCGATACCGGTAGTACCTTAATTATTAACGGTACCCAGCCCTAATGATAAATGATCTGGGTCACAATGACATGCAAAGAAGGAAGACTAACTTGAAGTTTGGTTGAATATTTGAAAAAGGTATCAATTTAGCAGCTTAAATACAGTATAATGTCTTTTTACCATCAAACCGGCGGTGTCTCTGTGTAAAGGTAGTCAGGAGGAACTGGCTGCCATCTCCAACTGCTTTGAGGAAGTCCCTCTCACTCTGCAGAGCTAATGTCTCTTCCATCTGACTGGTGCAGCAGGTGTAGTCCTGAGGGCAGAGACGCAAGTGCTCACCTGGGACAAGACATAGCAAAGATTGTATGTGAAGTTCATAGAATCACACAACATATAAATGATCTGATTCAGAATAAACGGTGCACAAATGTCCTATAAACCGCAGCTCTGTCATGTTAAGCAAATGGTATATTTAGATGACTCCATTTAAGCAAACGTTTTTTTAGTTCATGTGTGAGGAAATATGATCAAGGATAAGGATGTAACAGAAAACATTGCATCATGAATAATTCAACAACCTGTCTACATTGCCAGCCCAGGTTGAGGCTTTAATATGTCAGAGGTAATGAAATGCAAATGACAACAGGCCTGTGAGTGTGTGAGAGTGGAAATGGCTGAAGACAGATGTAGAATTCTGTTGTTAACTGTGATGTTGGGACTGTGCTTCAGTCTGTACACACTTGATGTTTTGTCTGGCTCTTTTGTTCTCTGTCTGTGTCTCACTGTTAGCTTACTCTCATCACACCATTTCCATTTCTAAACTGTCTCCCTTCATCCTTCCCTCTCCAGGCCATCTGCTCCCCTGGCCCACGGGACAGTGAGCCATGGACCAAGCAGTAGGCTATTAGCCCGCAGCAGGCACACTATAGCAAAAATAAATCAATATTTCTCTTGTCTTTTAGACACAGTATGGTAAACTTAAATTTATATATTTTTAGAGCCAAAAAAAAAATTGGTGATGGTGATTTAACTGTGTGAATGCAATTAAGACGGATTGAAATAATTTATTTGGACATTTTAATTGTAATGATACTTCCTTCTCAAATCTAGTATTTCTTTCCTGTCCACGTCTTGGCGTTTTTGCTCCTCATCACGTTCACATAAAACGTAGAAAGTCTATAACTCAACTTGATCTCTTCATTTTCAGTACCCATTGCATGCATGCAGCCTGGAAGGTTTATAGAGAGATTTACGGGACACGGGGAAAGACTGATTAGGGCGAGGTTCTTTGTTGCCCTGGTGTTGGCAGTTTGCTCATCCCCTAATCGTCCCATTTGAGCGACACTAGGAAGAGGGGCGGGGAAACCGGCATTCAAGCACCCAACACTGACAGCCTTTGAAATCTCAATTAACAATTGAAAGTGTTGGAAACAGTACCACCATAGAATCTATGCTGATTGTAAAATATAATAGTTTTTCCTCCTAAAAACGACTGAAATGAGCGTAACATTCAATCACTCTCAGACCAATTATGAACACAAGGAAAGGATAGTGTTAGTAGCCTACATTTTACAGACTTACCGGAGATTTGGGTCACAGGAGCGCTGCTTGTGCTGTAGCCCTTCTCTGCATACACCTGCCGGGTGTCAGCGCAGTTTCTAAGAGCAGTAACCATGAAGTTGTGCGTCCCCAGGAGGAGCAGTGTGGTCCACAGTGGCACTGCAAGCGAAGTGTAGGAGAAAGCCCGGAGAAAATGCATCTTACCGCAGGACACCAAAATAAACAGCTCGGAGACAGACTCTGGGCGCAGTGGGGAAGGGGAAAGCAAAAAAGGAGAAATTTCCAAATTCTTCAGTCGTTGGAGATGGTCATTAGCAATCTCCTCACTGAAAACTGAAGAGAAAGATACTGTTTAATCATCACACACATAGGTTTCCATTCTTATCCAATTATTCTGTCCGCATCGGGACCGCTAATAACGTGTCGGTAGCACAGAGGGACACTCCCGCACATCAGCATCAGTGGAGTGGATACAACGGAGTCAAGCTAAAGCCGACACACAGCAGTAAACCGGAAGTCGCTGTTTCATAATAAATTACATTTCCGTGAATCATTCATTCCGCAAAAAACAACAACAAAAAGAACAAAACTAAAAGGAAACAAACAAACAAAAAATAAAACAGGTAAATGTGGAAGACGTTTTGTGAAAGTGGTTCGCATTCTTCCAGCACCACTTTGCTCAAGAAAATGCAAATCCGAAACATGCCAGTTTGCGAGAATGTAAAATGTAAAATAACTAAGCATCTGATCTTATAAAGAAAAGGTTCCTTCTCAACCATCAACTCACACCGGAGCATTATGGAGTGAACGCGATGTGCCGGCAGCCAATCCGCGTACAGCACATTTGGCGAGTTTTGCGCGCGTTTACTGTTGGGTAAAAGACAGTAAAATACTGCTCATAAGTGAGACATTGCTGATTTCTAAGGTAGTACATTTAATCCCATTTTCCTAAACTAATTTAATTTTGAGTTTAGCTAAAAATCCGCAAATTCTAGCATTATATTGTGCATAGCATTACGCAAGGTATCGTTTAGCATGTTAGCCACTTAGCCTCAAATGAGCTTTGGGCAAAGGCTGCTGTTAGCATTGACCTTAACACTCCTCAAGTACAACTAGTAATTCGTTTTCCCACATCTGATCCAAAGTAGCTGTTAAATGCTACAGCAAAACACTTTTGAATATCAGACAGGTAATTATCCACCCCAAGATGCCCCATACAAGAGACTTAGGCGGTGGAGACAGTGCTTTGGACAGGTAACGCCATATTGGTTGCTGACTGAAAATGAGTGAAAAAGAAACATTTATGTATGCACCTCTGTCTTACAGTCTTGACGAATTGGATGACTTCTCCGACCTAGATAGTGACTACGAGGATCAACTAAAGCCAACCAAGCGTAAAAAGACATCAGCACAGGGAATAAAGGTAAGAGAAGTCTGTTTAAAATAACCTGCACTCCGCCATTCAAGTGCATTGGACTTGGAGTGGTTACCATTTCGTTTGAGAGGGCCTTTGTGATGTCAAATTGTGATAAATGTTGTTTGACAATATGTAAAAGTGCGATATAAACAGATATCGGTTTTGCATTGGTGTATAAGGGGAAATGCCTGGATGTTCGGAAAGTTTAATTGTATGAATAATCATTATTATAGCATGCATTGTTTTCTTTGTTTACAATTCACACTCTTTGTTTGAATAAAGCTCTTAAATACACACATACAAAATCGGTTGGATCATTTCACCCAATGTTCCCTACTGAGCTGCCCTTCTGTTCCCTTTTATCCATAGCCACCCAAAAGATCGAAGTTTAAAGCTGCGCTGAGTCCCACTGACAGCTCCATATCCACTGAGGACATCCCCCCACAGAAACCCTCTCAGGGGGTGTCTCTGCAGGCTTCTCCTCTGCCTCTGACCAGAGCAAAGGATGGACACCAGGGAATTGGTGCAGATGACATCTATAATGCAGTGCTGTCTGGGAAGGGTGCCATGGTGGTAAGCAAAGACAAACAAACGCTCAACAACTTAAAACGGCAAGAAAAAAAGCTTGTATACTAGAATGCGGGGTGGCCCTGCGAAGAGAGGAATAAGCCCATCAGAGCCAACAATAGAAACGATTAGTGTGAGCTGTCAGTGACTGATGGATGTGACCCCCCAGAATGTCTTTTGATAAGCAAAAGAGGAGGGATGTCTTTTTTGACCCTGAAGACAATGAGATTGGCAACTCATCCTTATTTCAACTGAAAAATAAAAGATGGTCATATTATTTTTGTCAATATACTTTCTCGTTTCTCCGTTTCTAAATAGCTTACTATACAAATGGTCTTTTGAGAATTGTATCTTACTCACATTTTTAAGTTGACATTTAACACGTTTTCAGATTTTATTTAACTGTCACATTTTTTTGTGATTGTACTTGCACCACTGAGAGTAAATGTAGTCTTAATAAAATTAATAATTGTAAGAATCTTCTGCATCTGCCAAGACTGTGGTCGACGAGTGGTTGGACACCTATAAGCAAAGTCGTGAGGCTGGACTTCTGGTGCTTGTCAACTTCATTATTCAGGCATGTGGATGTAAAGGTCAGTGAATCATAAAGAAGACAACGAGTGCTTAGCTAACGTCAGTGCATATCGTTTCTCATTATGTTTATATGTTAATAGATTTTTGTAAAGTAGCCCATTTAATTTCTTCTCTGCCTTTTTGACTTGTTTTGGCTTTTGTTTTTATTCATCTGAATACATAATCATGAACTGGTCCTTTTCATGTAGGTGTGGTTACCACAGAGATGTTCAGCACTATGCAAAACGCAGAGATAATAAGCACCCTCACCAAAGAGTTTAATGAGGTGAGTGGAAAATTATAAGCTGCCTTCCACCGTTTCTACTTCCTTATGTTATTTATTTTTTTAACATATCAATCATGAGTGTAGTTATAATCTTTTGTTGAAAATGTCATCAAATGACAGCATTATTAACAACTTGAATTCACTAATTAGCAAAAAGTCTAGTAGGAATTATTTGAGCATTTTCTCATCTTCACATACTACAAGATTACAATGAGAGGGATGTCGTATTTTCAGTTGACTCTGTTCTCAATTGATGCATCACCAATGTTTGCTAATGATACTTTCACCCACTGCTGTCCTATTCCATTTGATCTCCTAGGATTCGGTGAGCTATCCGCTGTCCAACCTAGGGCCCCAGCAAAAGCGTTTCAAAGCCAGTTTGTGTGAATTTGCCAGGGTTTTGGTGCGGTCGTGTCGGAATAGTCTCGTTTATGACGAATACCTCTTTCCTTCACTCCTCGCTCTGTTGACCGGTCTGACTGACTCCCAAGTCAGAGCCTTCAGACACACCAGCACTCTGCTTGGTAAGTATATGCAATAAGCAACTTGACTTGGGGACATGCTGTATATAATGCTTTATTTGTCCACTTTGTCTCTTATAGCCATAAAGTTAATGACCGAGCTGGTTGAGGTTGCCGCTCTCTTGTCGGTTCAGCGGCAGACCATTCAAAGACGATATGACATTGAGAACAGTAAGACAGCACTTGAGAAAGCCCCTGAAAGCCTAGAAGAGCTTCAGACTACAATTTATCAGGTATGAGAACTTTACTAAAATGATTTACAGTTTATGCAAATATACTGACTGCTCCAAAATATATTAAGTTGCATGAAAATAGAGAGGAGCTTTCCTCCTTAATGAATGCCACATTCCGAGGAGTGTTTGTCCATCGCTATCGGGACAAACTGCCAGAAATCCGTGCTGCTTGTATTGAGGAATTGGGAATGTGGCTGAAAACGGACCCTGAGGACTTCCTCAATGATGGTTGTCTGAAGTACCTGGGGTGGACCCTGCATGACAAGGTTTGAATTGTAATATATTCATCACACTGGGGAATATATTGAGTGTTTTCAGTCTACAACACACCAATAAATCAGGAATATTAAAGGGGTTTCACTGTACAGTATATGTAACAAAGATATCGCAGTCTTACACACACAGACAAGTGTGCTTTTGTGATTAATGTTTGTTATGTTCCTTCCATTTCAGCAAAGTCCAGTGCGTCTACAGTGTGTGCGTGCCCTGCAGGGTCTGTACCAAGAGAAAGAGTTCATTGGTCGCCTGGAGCTTTTCACCAGCAGATTTAAAGTAAACCATCCCCATGGATTAGCCAGGCCCTTCATTTTGCTGTTTCTGCCTCAGTCTATATGGTTGTCTGTTTCTTTTTAATCTATTCAAGCTTTAGGTATTTCTGACGCTGTCTGTGCTGTTCTTTCAGAAACTGTTTCTATTGTCAGGGTGTCTAGAAGCGATAATTGCTGCCAATTACTGATGGCTAATAATCTCAGCACAAAAAAACACAAACCGCTCTCTGAAGCCACATGTGCTGCTGCTGATAAAGACTTTTCATGGCATGGCTCTGCTCCTCTTCAGTGTGGCATTGTGGAAGCACGCACTGTGTATTAGCCTCTGCATATGTTGTGTGTTCAGGAGAGGATACTCAGCATGGTGCTGGACAAAGAACCAGACGTGGCGTTGGAAGTGGTCAATCTGTTGTTGCTGATCCAACAGTGAGCTTTTTATGTCTCTGGTAGTTTCTCTGCTACTATCTGCTGCAGGCAAAGAATTCTGACAAAACAAACCTGCTAAAATAAAAAAAATAAGGTAGTTTTACTTGTGTGGGAAATATAAGAATTAACTTTAGAATCGGGCAGATTATGGTGATTAATTATGA
Source organism: Lesueurigobius sanzi (assembly GCA_900303255.1). NCBI lineage: Eukaryota > Metazoa > Chordata > Actinopteri > Gobiiformes > Gobiidae > Lesueurigobius > Lesueurigobius sanzi. The sequence continues at coordinate 17,950 of OMNZ01032560.1, forward strand.
GTTGCAAGGACACAGTACACACTGAAAGTTTTTTTTTACCAAACACTGTACAGTATGTGTAATGGATGAGTTTATTATAAAACATCGACTGATTCACGGCTGTGATGGCACTCTTTGTCATTTCCACTGCTGATTCACATTTGAGTCACGATTTTCTCAGGTTTTCTGTTGAGTTGCAACACTGACTCATACTTTAAAACGAATAACTAATAACTGTAATGCATAAATGAAAAGATTGAATGAATGCCTAATGGGCTGCAAGGATGTACCTGTAATATTCGGCCTGTTCTGTTCACGCAGGAGCACAGATGAAGGTCTGAAAGAGGAAGAATGTGGACTCATTTATCCTCTTGTTTACACTTCCCATCGCGGTTTGGCATGTGCTGCTGGCAACTTTCTGTACCACAGGTTTACTTTCATCTCGCCATCCTATTTTAAACACATCACTGTCACTGTTAAGCACATGTCCCTCACAACATCCAACACGATGCATCATCACTGAATCACCTTCAAACTTACTATGACATTTAGTAATGTTACCTATACCCATGTAAAAAGTTCAATCTTTGTGCTTCAGAATGAAAGTAATGTACACTGAACAAAAGGAGGAGAGTTGTAAGAGTGACAGTGCTGCTTTTATCCAGATGGTCATTGCTTTCTACATTCAGTGTGAAGTAAGTTGGACCTATCTGCAGAATCTTACAGAACACTAAAAATGTTCATTTGTTCATTTTGAGCTGACTGTTAAGTTTAGATTAGATTGTCATTCATGTTATTTGGTTATGTGAATTCAACAATTGTAAACATCCTTGGGTGTGATGTAGTTTCATGAGCATGGTGCATACCTGGTGGACAGCCTCTGGGAGGTGGCTGGATCTGAGCTGAGAGACTGGGAGACAATGACCGCATACCTGCTTGTGGAAACTGGTGAGAGTCGGACAATGTATCAGGTTATTGTAACGACTGCACTGGCACTTAGTGAAAATATCATTTGATCTGTTTGTTCCCATATTATGTGATGCCTGCCACAAATCCCTGCATCACTCTACCGCTCATGTCATTAATGTCAGATATGTTGGATGAGGAGGAGGGGGCTCTGATTGAGTTGATTGTGTGTGCAATTCAGCGAGCCTCGCAAGCTACAGCACCTGCGGGGAGGACACATGGCAAAAAGGTATAAACAACTTTTGACTTACTTTTTATTCAGTACACCACTGTGTACTTTATTGTTGGGTGCAATGCTAGATGTCTCTAATTATTGGAAAAATAACTTGGGTTTAGATTCTGAGTCAGAAGGATAAGAAGATTCAAGAGCAAGACAGAGGTCGCATCACAGCTCACTTTATTCCGTTACTTCCACAATTATTGACCAAGGTAACGATGAGTAGAATAGTTTTTACTCTTTTTGAAACCACATAATACTTATTAAAGTGAAAGATGTGTCATGGTTATGTAATTATTTTAGGCTTGTTGATATGTTTTCTTTCTTCCTTTACAGTATTCGGCAGATGCAGCAAAGGTGGCCCTTATTCTGAAAATTCCTCTCAGTTTTGACTTGGAATTGTTCTGTAGTGGTCAACGCATGTCAAATGTAAGTCAGTCATTTAATAAAGTGGAAATGTACACAATCATTTTGTGCATATTGTACATTTCAGAATCAGAATAGAATTCACAGACTAGGAATTTTCTTTGGTGTACTTGTGCAACATGAAACATAAACTTGTAATGATGTTAAATAAAAAACAAGGAAAAAAGGATATTAAAGAATTATAGGACTATAAGGTGTACATAAAAATAGAATAAGATAGAAAAATTGTAATAAAATAGTGATTTAACACAATACGAGACAGCAGCATAAATGGTGAATTACAGATTAGCAGCAAATGTGAGTGTGGGCATACTACAGTGCAAATAGAGCAGTGCAAATGGACAGGTTATTCCATTTGCACTGCTCTACATTTCTCTGTTCCAGCATCTTGACCAGCTGCTGTCGCAGGTGTGTGGCATTGTGGAGAAGCACACAGATGCTGCTGTGTTGGAGGCATGCGCACATTTGGCCTGCAGTTTGTGCTCGGAGCATTATACTTTCTCCTCCCGCGCACACACCACATTCAGTCAGTTACTTGACACCCTCACCGACTGTTTCAACAGCTACTTGAATGAGATACTGCAGGTAAAGAAAATTAAGCCAACTGTAACAGGAACCAAATCTTTCTGATTGAGCATAATAATAATGTGTAGGGAAGCGCTGATGAGGATGACGTGTACAGTGCAGCCGTTGCTCTGAAGAGGATTGGAACGTTGAGCTGGTTTGTATTTTTATTCATATGGCTTTTTTGATACAACTAATACCGAGTGTGCATTGATTTGCATTTAGTGCCAAAGATCCAACTGCCTGGAAGCTCTTTGATGGTTGCCTTCAGCTCCTCAGCAGCAGAATGGAGACCACGCAGCTGGAGGTGGAGGTGACTGTGGTTCCCAACCTTTTTTGTCTTGCGTACCCCTTGGGCCTTTGATTTATACTATAAGTACCCCCTGCCTGCCCTGGGAAACACTGCTCTACACTACAATTTTAGTGAAATTTCCAACTGAATTAAATGCTTGGATTAAATGGTCTAATGAAATGCATTTATTTGACATTGCAGCTCATGATCTCTGCGCTGAAATGTTCTGCTTTTCATTTGATGTGGGCCAAAGTCAACGCAGTTAACTCCACACCAAAAGAGGTGCTCATCTGACTCGATAGTTTATTTTACATGATTTGCTTGTTCTGTGACATAGTGCATTTTTAAAGAAGCTAAATGTTCCCCTGGGGATAAAAGTGCTGTAATTGGTGGCTGCATTTGGTTTTGGTTTGAATACACAATGGTCTTTCTAAGATATTTTGTCCTTGACTACAGCACTCCTGAAAGTCCCATACGGAAAATGTTGCACTGGATACTGTACATAGCCTAAATCATATAATAATAAAAAATGGGGATCATAATTGGTGGAATTTAGGGTCATGGACATTCATCGAAAACCTTAAGTAGAAATCTACAAACCCTGATTTATGTTGTGTATAGTAGTTATTTTTTTCTAATTCATATACACATTTTCATCAAACTTTTGCTTGTCCCTTTACCTCACTCAGGCAGAAATGAAGATCCTCAAACGAGAGGTCCGTTCCTTTTGCAGAGTCTGTCAAACCTGTCTGTCTGTGGCCCAGGCTGCGATCAGGGATCAGGTGGGGGATTGTCAATCTGTGAAATGATTTCCAGATATGCATACATGCAGTTAACCTTGGTACATTGTTTCCAGGCGTTTGAGTTGTTGTGTGACCTGCTGCTGCTGTTCAGTGAGACGTCTGTGCGCTCAGAGCCAGGGCTACAGACACTGGTGCACCTGCCCTCAGACTCGCTGCGCTCAGAGCTGGCTGCTTTCCTCCTGGATTATATATTCTCTGACACTAATGATGAGGAGCTCAATGGTGCATTTTATCAATAAAAAATTACAATAGTAAAAAAAAACAATACTAATGCTTTGATTTTATTCATTTGTATTTTTGTATTTACAGGAGAATGTGATGAAGAGTTGACGATAAAACAACTTCAGAGAAAGCGCAATCATTTGGCTGGCTACTGCAAATTGGTCATCTATGGAGTTTTGGACCTTTCTGCTGCAACAGATGTCTTCAAACACTACAGCAAGGTGTGGGAATATCAGGGTTAATAAAAGGCAGAGATGCACACATTATTTATATTGCATTTAGTGTAATTAGCATGTAGTGTATGTAAGAGCATTTCAATACATGCTCAAACACGCACAGATGACAATATTAGATTGGATTTATTTAATTAATTTTGCTCATTCAACTAAACTTACACTAAAAATTAGATTTCTCCCTATTTTCTCTCCCTCAGTTCTATAAAGACTATGGTGACATCATTAAGGAGACAATAAGCAGAACCAAGCTCATCAGTCCTGTGCAGAGCGCGAAGACCCTCATCCTGAGCCTGCAGCAGGTAATTCTTTTTCCATGATTAATTTACTTTGAGCAGCATATCAACAGACAAGCTACAGAAAAGACTGAAACAACGAATACAATGTTGGTGCTCAAATGGGTCTCAAAAAGTCTAAAAAATTCAAAAATTCATAAATCCAAATTCAAGGCCTTAAAGGAATAGTTCACCGCTTTTACATGCATACATATGTTCTAACCTGGGCTTAGATGAGGCGATGCGTGGCTGTCTGGTCTTTGTGCGTGCCTTCAGTCCCGTAAGACGACCAAAGACGGTGTTGGCATTTTGCCTCTACAGTATAGTCCCATAGCGCCAAGTTAGAAGCCACAAATCTCTTCCAAGTTTCCCCTATTTAAATAGGGTTATGTGAGTAGTTACACGTTCAAAGTATAGTTACACAAAATTAAAACTGTCAATTTTCTGAACGGATAAAACGGGTACTATATTTTAAGGCGGAATAACACCACTTCGACCTCCGCGCAGTATTAAGACGCTCCTAAAGGATTCTCCCCCACTCAATTGCATGTTATTCCACCTAAAAATATTGTACCTGTTTTTATCCGCATAGAAAATTGACAGGTTCAATTTTGTGTAACTATACTTGGATTGTATAACTACTCACATAACCCTATTTAAACAGGGGAAACGTGGAAGAGATTTGTGGCTTCTAACTTCACCGAAATTTGGCGCCATGGGACTATACTATAGAGGCAAAATGCTAACACCGTCTTTGGTCGTCTTTTATGGGAATGAAGACCAGACAGCCACGCATCGCCTCATCTAAGCCCAGATTAGAACATATGTATGCATGTAAAAGCGGTGAACTATTCCTTTAAAAAGTCTAAAATACAGCCTATTTGGTCTTAAATTCATGGTAAATTGGTCTTTAAAATTCATGTGCGTTTGACTCAATTATTTGCTCACAATTTTGTTTAAAAAATAGCCAAATAAAAGCACAGAAGCGTACCCATGAGTATAGCGCTCGTATACATGGTCCGAGAAGGTGACGAGACACCTCCTCAAGTAAGTCCACTGGAGTATGATAGCTCTGCTGTTTTTTTTTTATGGGCAAAT
>OMNZ01032561.1:0-15405 GCA_900303255.1 Lesueurigobius sanzi
GGATGGAGCCAAGTACAGGGACATTTTGGAGGAAAACCTGCTAGAGTCAGCAAGAGAATTGAGGCTGGGGCGAAGATTCACCTTCCAGCAGGACAATGACCCTAAACACAAAGCTAAATCTACAATGGAATGGTTTAAAACAAAATATATTCATGTGTTAGAATGGCCCAGTGAAAGTCCAGACCTGAATCCAATAGAAAATCTGTGGAAAGCCCTGAAAACTGCTGTTCACAAACGCTCTCCATCTAATTTGACAGAGCTTGAATTGTTTTGTAAAGGGGAATGGGCTAAACTTTCAGTCTCTAGAGGTGCAAATCACGTAGAGTCATACCCCAAAAGACTTGCTGCTGTTATTGCAGTTAAAGGGGGTTTCACAAAGTATTTACTCATGCTGTATGAATACTTGTGCATGCCAGACTTTTCAGTTTTCAGAACAGAATCATGTATCATTTTGCTTTCACTTCACAGTTGTCTGTTACTTGTGTGTGAACCTTTAGTAAAAAAAAAAAAAAAAAAATCTTTATGTGTATGGTTGTAAACATGACAAAATGTGCAAAAGTTTAAGGTGTATTAGTACTTTCGAGAGGCACTGTAGATAATGTCAGCAGAAATGAATGCGATATTGGCCGTTTTTATGCATAAAACACATAAAATGATAGAAAACATGCAATTCATTTTTTCTCATATTTATGTTAGTTAATATACAGCTTAAGTTGAGATCACTCAATAGATATTTTATTCACCTGCAGTGGCTCACCTTTGGACATAATTAACTCTTTATTTTAAGCTACACAACAGCATTACATGATACATAAGCCGACTTCTGGCTTAGTGCAGAAATGTAGCTGCCCATTTCCCACCGTTCACCATTATTTTCGTTTTAACAGCGCGGCAGGCCTCCTGTTGTGCCTTTTCTCAGCACCCTGCAGCTGACACTTTAGACTCACTCAAGGTGCTTTTGTGCATTTGTCTGCCTCCTCCTCTAAAAGCACTCTATTTATAGTCCTCTGAGGAGCAATTGTTTGATTTAATAGACGCAGGGCTCTCAGCTGCCGCAATCTTCCCAGCTTTTGCCTGGTCTTTTTGTGTGTGGATAAACAGTTTCAGTGACTGACGGAGAATGCGTGTTACACCTGTGAGGCTGTACAGTGTGAGTGTTCAGTCCCACTATTGACGAGGTCAGCTATAAATGGCACGCATAGAAATCACATAATCCAACATATCCATCATTTATGTACAGTATGTGTCTGCTTGTACACTGTAAAAAGTCACGTGGCCACAAGTTCCTTATTTCACAATAATCGTCACTCAAATATTTTGATACAAAACATGTAATAGCACAACAGGAAGAATTGGCTAAACCAACATGGGTACCAAACTTAAGATTGGATACATAACCTGTTAAAAATAGCCCATGATTACAGACCTGTCCAACGCTCCCCTCCATCTCCCTCCCAGTGACATTCAGAGAGCGACAGCTTGTATTACAGTCATTATGAAGCTGCTTCCTCGGAGCCTCTCGGTCTCCACACATGCTTACATTGACATTTCACCGCTTTGGAGCCAAGTGACACTGAGCACTGCAGGTTTAAGCTATTATAGTCTAGGCAGTTCTCAATAACGTCTGTTTAGGGCGCGTGATTGTGGGTTTTAAACAACATGGAGGAGAGACCGAGAGAGACCATAGATGACTTTAGTTATTGAATTCCTTCTATAAAACACATTCATGCTCCACAAACACAGCGAGTGATGGTCATTTCCAAAGTGTAATCCATATATTTTACTATAATTATGCATATTGTAATGGAGGTGACCTACTTCTTAATACAAAGTTCTTGGCAGTTTCTCTTTTCTCTGCCTTCCTAGATATTTGTAGGTGCGAAAATCTGTTCTTAGTTGTCACCACTTTGAATAACGGCTTTTTGACAGCTTCCAAATATATTGTTTTTGCTGTTACATGACTTTTGTGAATTATATGACAATTAGATATCACCTAATGCTTGTCAGTCAAGGTCCACAGAATACATTTCTTGTTGTTGCTTGGGCTGGGAGTATTGGTGGTAAATCCTGCTGAGTTGTACAGTATGTCTGATGTAACATGAGACCACCGGAGAAAATGGCCTCATGACGCCTGTGTGTGTTGTGTTCAGTGTATGATCCAATTTTTTACATTATATTGATCTACTCATGCTTCGTCAACAATGCTGGAAGATTTGTTATTATATGGGTGATTGAAAAGCAGTCTTGAATAATCAATAAAGGCAATAATCAATATTTGCTCGATAGTTAAATAATTTAAATGAAGGCTTTGCAATAATGATCACGTTTGCAATTGTAGGATAAATCTCTAAATGGAAATGATTTGAAGTTCCTTTTTCGTCTAGTTTTGAAAAACAAAGTACTTTTTAATTTAATAGAGCTAACTGAAATGGGTTATTACAATTATATTTATCACAGTACAGTATTCAAAACAGTTTTTTTCTAATATTGTGCAGGCTTAGTCCACCAATCTTTCAAGTTTTTCAAAGCAGACATGAGGCATACTAAGAGGAGTTACTACTTGTGCAAAAAACACATTTGATCATTTGTTTTACTGCTTGGGTGCACTTCTCTCAAAGCCTCCGTGAAACATAAATTCAAACCCTTGTGTGGCATTACAGTTGTGTGCTATCCGAGCGTTAAAGCCTTGACTCTGGTGAAACGGAGCAGCAGTCTGTCGATGCAGCTTCCACTCCACTTTGTCCAAATTGATAAAAGACTCCATCGAAGAGCTGTGCACTCTCTTCCCTCCTCCGCTGCTCATGAAGCGAGGAGACCCACTCCACTGCCACCGCGACACGGCCCACTCAACTCAGACCTCATTTGATACGGCCATGATTTCAAGACCACATTCGGGAACCCTGCCGCCTCCCACTCGTGCAGCGCGTCTCTATTTCTGGTGTACATCAGTGAAGATACCTTGAAAACGATACCAATTTGCCACTATGTACAAAAGCTGACTTGCACTGGAGAAATTCACTAAACGTTTGCTACAAGCTGAGCAGACGACTGAACTTTTACATTGACCTGCTTGGTAAAGATCAAATTAATTATTTGCAAATACTCTATCTATCTAGCCTAGTAAACTAGAGGCACCCTAGTGGCCAAAAATATTTTTTGCCTGGCGGGTTGGTCTAGCGCCGCACCGTAGGAGCTGCTCGTAGCTCGTAGTTTTTCTTTTTGTTTCTTTTTTTTTTATCGTTGAGGCGGGCTTAGCAGGATGACGAAGGTGGAGATAGCAAAACAAGGAAGATCCTCCGTTGCTCTGATTGGTCATAGCGTTGACCTACCACGGCAGAAGCAGTTTGAACGACAACTGTTGGCTCCACCCACAACCTTCAGCTTTCCCAATGATGCGACCCCAGACTATACAATTCATGCTGTAGTCTGGCTTGCCAGGCTAGAATCTATCTGCATTTAGTCACAAAAAGCCCAAATATCTCAAATTGATATAACGAACCAAAAATATTTAATTCTAAAAAGCAAGCAAGCAGGAATTACTTTGATCTGAGTTCTCAACTTCTGGTACGTGTAGCACTGGTGGCTTCTTCAGGTTGCACTCAGACTCTACAGATACAATTTAAGTTATGTTTTAGTAGTGTGTTTGTCAAGACATGATTAACACCCAGTTTAGCCATACATTAGTCTGATTTAGTTTCTTTTTTAGACCTGATTTGATCTTGATCGGGCCCATAGTGGTACCTCGAAGGTCATATCTTACCAGGTGGTACTTGGTGGGAGAAGTTTAAGAACCTCTGTCGAAGTCCTTTCCAGGTGCTCCCAGTCGCTCTGCAATGTCATCCATTTTCTCTCACTTTCCATGCCCTGTGGTGGTAATCGAACTGACCAGACTGACCAGCGTGAACTTCAGCATGAATGGCAGATCCTCAAATAATTTACTTTGTGGGCAATTCTCTAACCACTGCTGTCATTCTGTTCCCTTTTTATGAAAAGGGAAGAGTATTATTCACAGTGCAGCTATAGACAGAGCGGGATTTTGTCATATAGTGAAAATACATAATCGGTTATACAGTTACATTTCTATATGATGCAGGATTTAATTAAAGTGAACCATATAGGGAGACATAATTAAACACTCCTCTTATCAAAACGTTTTTTTTTTGTTTTTTTTCATTTCATGACAGAGCTTTCCTTTATTGAAATACATATCAAGCTCCAGCTCATCTCATGTGTCAGCTCTCACATATAAATCGCCATGTGGTGCATCACATACCAGAATCCATCACTGTCACATACTGTATGAGCACAACTGTACTCTATAAATGTCTATAAATCACTCCAATAACATGAACACAAGCCTAAACGTGCCTTTTTTTCTTTTGTCTCTTTGCAGATTTTCCGGCGGGCAGACAAAAATGGTGAGTAAGCGGCATTATGTGTCGCTAATTGAAATTTATGCTTGATTAAAACTCAATTAGTGCTTTTCTGATGGAAGCGCTGGTTTAACACTGAGACGTTGAACAGCACAAAGAGGCAATGTCATCTCCGCTTTCGGTCTGAAGGGATTCGGAATGGCGCTTATCGCTCTCACTCTCTGTGGTAGTGATATAAATATCCAAGGTCAAGCGAGCAACATAACGCACTTGCTGCGCATTTGAGTGGTGTGTAAGAGGTGTATTCCCACTGTAAAATAAACAGCCTACAACAAAAGTATAATATGAAACTATCCAGACTTTTTCACAGATAAACTAGAATAATTTTTCACTTTATATGGGGTCTGTAGTTCAATGTGTGTCTGTAATCAGTCCTTGGTCATTCAGGCGGGTTCTGCAGCAACAAAAGAATAAAGATGATGACTTTGTATCCTTGCCTCAAGTGGAGGAGTTCAAGTATCTCGGGGTCATGTTCACGAGTGAGAGACGGATCGGTGCAGCGTCTGCAGTGATGAGGTCGTTGTATTGGACTGTTGTGGTGAAGAAGGAGCCGAGTCCAAAGACTAAGCTCTCGATTTACCGGTCGATCTACGTTCCTACTCTCGTCTATGGCCATGAGATTTGGGTCATGACCGAAACCTTAGAGATAGGGTGAGGATCTCAGTCACCCACAGGGCCGCTACTCCTTCACGTCGAAAGGAGCCAGCTGAGGTGGCTCGGGCCTCTGTTTCAGATGTCCCCTGGTGGCCTCCCTCGAGAGCTGTTCTGGGCATGTCCCCCTGGGAGGAGGCCCCCGGGAAGACCTAGGACACGCTGGAAAGACAATGTTTTTAAGCTCGCCTGGGAACGCCTTGGGATCCCCCAGGAAGAGCTGGAGGAAGTGTGTGCAGATCGGGAAGTCTGGGAATCTCTGCTCAGAGTGTTGCCTCCGCAACCCAGCCCCGAATAAAGTGGGAAATGGATGGATGGATTTGTATTGCTATTAGGGCAGGGCGATATGACCTAAATCGATATCATGATATAAAAAAGAAATATCACGATAATGATATATTTGATGATATAATTGATTAACTTGAATATTTTTTACCTTTAAGCACCATGCTAATTTCCTTGCAAATTTGATCTACTCAAGCAACATACATCCTTAAATTAATTTCACGTTTTAAGCCCCTGCCCCTAAAGCCTCCGCAGTCAGTGTTTCTGCTGCTCTGAGTGGAGCTGAGCGCAGCATTAGCTGTGATCTCCATCTGCCGCTGGTCCTGACTTCAGTCAAAATCAGCTGGGAGCACATGCTAATTATATCGCATCCACAACGATATAAAAAATTACAACGATATCAAAAAGTTATACCGGTATATTGATATACGATACGATATGGTCCAGCCCTAATTGCTATAATTCAGTAGTTAATGCTTTTGATCTGATTGTAAGCTTGTAAGCGGGCCCAGGGACCTTCTAGCTGTGAAGCAAGAGTGCTACCATGCCACCCAGTCTGGTTTGTGATGTGCGTAGTTTGAATGGGTCAGATCAGGCTGGACCAATTAGAGCTCGTGAGGTGGGAGTTAGCGATGCATCATTTTCAGCACCAGAATTTCCCATAATGTACCCGTTCTCTAGTAAACATAATCATAAATAATAATAAAGATGGCGGCCGCAACGGAGCAGAGTTTTGTGTCAGTGCACTTTGTATCCTCAGATTTTTTAGAAAAAACACAGCAGGGATCGTTCACTGTAGAATTTCCTCGACGGCATGCCATGGCTGTTTGTGGACCACAACCTGCAGCGGGTCGCTTTGTGCTTACGTCACATTCGTGTTTCTTTCATTGGTTTACTCTGAGCTTATTAGTCCCTCCTCCGGTCTCGAATTTTAGATCCAGGCCAAACCACACAATCCGAGACTGTCGTCCCATGGGTCTAAAAGGCTAAATAAAAATGTACAAAAAAATCCTATTATTATCATTCAGCAAAGTTTTAGATACAATGCACAAACAAAGTCATGTTTTAGCCACTACACCAAAAGCATGGAAGATTTTAAATCATATCAAGCATATTTGAGTGGATTACTAGCTTCTACAGTGTTTACTTCCCCAACGTTCCCCAAACTTGCGACCGACACGTCCAGGTCCACTTGACGAACCTATTATCATTGTATGTTGCTTTTCGCATTTCTTTTGCGCGAGATGGTGATGCATGTCATACTGTGCATCTTCCCTATATCCATATACACTGACAAATCTGAATTGCAAATGACAGGTTGCTGCGATGCTGTAAGAAGATCCATAAAACCCCACTGAGCCCTTCCACTTAATGTGAACATAATGGCGTTTTTATCCTGCAAAGATGTCAGCATTGCCTTTGATTAATGGACTTCTATGTTACGGCTAAGCGCACTGCTCACTTCAACGAAATCCCTACGTCTTCAGGGGAAACATCAGCAAACGTGTGAGAAAACGACCCAACTGTCCTCGTTGCAAACACAATTATTCCTCCGTAATTTACAGGAATCTAAAATGCTAAAGTAGTGCCGGCTTGTTTATGCCGTAAATAAAATTCAGTTGGGTGTCTTATGAGAATGGAGTTGTTATGTAACATGGTCATTAATGATGCAAGCCACGAGGCGAGGCTGTCTAAGGTGGGCCATGAAGGCTTTTGGAAGATAAATCTCTTTGAAAGTGTAAAATCGAGACCTCGCATCTGCAGCTCTTTGTAGTTTTGATTACAACACTGCTACTTGTCAAACCTTTTCACCTGTCAGTTCCCCGGCTAGATATTGACATGTTGTTTTGCCGAAAGTAATAGGCCTCTGCCATTTGAGCGGCCTTACCATGAAAGAAATTCTCAATTCAAGATTTGCTTCAGGCCTTAAAAGCACACTGCGTAACATTTTGAGTTATACTGTTGCCAGTTCAAAAGATGCTCCTAATGATCAGCTAGACACAGAAAACGCTATGTTTGTAGTGGGTAATCAAAGAAATGGTTTGGATGAGGACCTAACCTGTTTAAATCCCATATTTGGCTGCTTTTAGTCAACATATCCAGTTAGACGAGCTGGAGACGTCCCAGGAAAGTCAGGTTTTAGGAGAGGTGAGGCGCTCACCAGCAAAGACACATCTGGAATACAATAAATGCTTGTATTTTATAGTATTTAATGGGTGAAATGTTACGCAGTGTACCTTTTAAAGACATGACTAGCTGCCATCCCTGGGTTTCCCCTTTTAAAACAGTTTAGATTTTGACAGCATACCTTGGTAAATGAGCACATATGGACAAGGCTTATGTGAAATACTCAGGCGCTTTAGAGAATTTTGTACCACCTGCTTCTGGGATATAGCAGTGCATTCATCTATTTACTTCCTTTGTTAAAGAGAGTGGACAATACGGTTTTGCAATAATTCTGGTATCTGGACATCTTTGTAGCTATAGATGTTTTGTATGTTAGGACCTAGTACATTGGCCGGCTGATAATATACAGGCATTCAGAGGTTATTGGCATGCATTTTGCTATGGCCGATATGAAAACTGCAATGTTAGGTCTTTGTTTGAAAGCTTTATTCAGCTAACCACTGTATATGCTGTTTGGGAGATTTAAAAACATTATATTTACATACAATTCAAACAAATGAGTATTCATATCAGCCTATTTAGCCTTTCCTTTCTTCACATCGGGTAGCAGACCCTAAAATCAATATCGGTCAGGCTCTACTCTACGTATAAATTGATTGTTTTTCAGGGAGTTCTTTAGCGGAGAGTTGATGGCACGGCGCTTTAAATGGGAAAATACCTATTCGACTCAAGAACTTTTCCTTAGAACAATAGTGTTAGAATGATACTTGAAGGTAGAGCTTATAATTTTCTTCCATTTAACTGAGATTTACACATTCATTTGCTAACTTTCCGTAACTTAAAAACATTGAAAAACTGTTTTAATCATGATCTTAATCCATTTGGATCTATTTTAGCCACATTTGAAATCTGGTTTAGTATTTTTTAAGTCTCCTTTTGACACAGAAGCTGTTCTTTAAACAGCTTCTGTGTCAATACTTGAAACCCTTTTATATATCTGTTTCCAAAAAGGCGTAGGACATCACATTACAAAAGGTTTTACTGTGCATTGATTTTTTTTTCATTTGTTCAAAATTAAAATCAAGATTATACTCCAACCTGATACTGAACTGGGCCTGATGCATCTCCACAGTCAGCAGATCATGTAATACAAATTAAATGTAGTTTCCACTTTTACACCTTTTTACGTGCACCTTTGGACCGCATCAACTTGCTGTAATCCAAAGGGTTGTCTCCTGGTATCTCAAAGGCATGATGCGAAAGTTATTTCAGTTTTTGACATTCTTCGATAGATTTACATGAAAGAAAATGTGTGTGTGACGTGATTCATGTCTGAAACAGCCCCTGCAGGCTCCTGCTGCAGCCCAGTTACAGCCTATAGGCCTCTAGCAGCAAAACTGAGAGAGTGCGTCATCAGATAATATTTTCTCTGGCGGCCCAAAAGCCCATCGGGAAACGTCCCAACTCTCCCGGTTACTCAGCACGCCCCTGCATTCGGATAGAAATTAAATATCAAAAAATCCCTCTGAGTAAACCTTCAATATATTGTTAAGTCCAAAACTGGAAAGTTTGGAGTCTGTAGGAGCTACTGTGGAGATGTTGTCGCCACAATGTGAGAATAAATGGATTTTGAGAAAGAGGTCATTGAAGATACAATTTCCCATTGTTCTGTGGAGAAACATTGAATCATAAATGTAAAGATTAGGACAGTTATTTGTTTCCAGGTGAAAGTTTATATGTTAATAGAGCGACCTGGCCCAAAACCTGAAAATTGAAACAAAATGTAAAAAAAAAAATCCTGTCTGCAGTGTGTCCCCTTAAATAAAAGCACATTGACATTTGCTTTTGTGTTATGTATCCACACTGGGCTGTGTTTCCTATAGAGACTTTGTGTAGAGAAGTCATGTTTGGAGCGTTTGTGTGAGTTATCTCCAGTTTGCAGGAGCTCAGTGTGAGTGTGGAGTCGTGCGGAGAGAGGAAGGTGCCTCCTACCGACTGCACAGAGTGGGCTGCTGCAACAGAAGCAATACAGTTAGCATTTAATGAGCTCCTCCAGGCTAGTGCACACAACATAACATGAGAGTGAAAATTAGTTATTTAAATCCCCAAATTGGTCCCATGCGAACTGCTGCTCACATTTTTCATTCCTGGCAATATGATAATAGCAACCATGCTGCAATACAGTACTGCAGTGCTGTGATTGTTACAAAACATTGTCATAGCAAAAGGATTTAGTAGAATTGAATGGGGAAGTCATCTATGATCTCCAGATTAACCTTATTTCGTCTTTAGTGCAATTAATGAATTAATTTAGATGATTCTTCATGTTGAATGAAACAGCAAAAAAGAGCAAAGGATCATGGTTCTTTGGCCATGACTAATGTTTTTGTCATTGTTGCCATGTTACTTCAACAAAATCCATTTAAGATCATGTTATGGCCCTATACCTCATTTCTTTAGTACTAGTGGAGCCATTTTTTGTCCTCCTTCAGTATATTGCAAACCGTTATTTGTGGAAACTGCATCTCATTCTAAAGCATTAGAATCAATTTCATAAACTTTTAGACTAGATGGCGGCGCGAGCTGTCGCTGCAGCCCAAGGCTCTATACCTATTTTTTTTTGTATTTTATGCTGCTACACAAGGGAGCGTTCTCAAAGACAATTTTGTTGATTCATTTTGCAATGACAATAAAGATCTATCTATCTAAGGATGGATGGATTTTACTTTGTTTGGACATTGCATGTGTTTGAATGAGGGTGAGCCTATGAGACAAAGCTTTTTTGTGATACTGGGCTTTACAAAAATACATTGATTTGATCTATCTGTTTCCAGAAGTGACCCTGAAAAGCTGGGGAAGTATTAGGATTTGGATGTGAGAAATGTGTTTCTGTTGTCAACTACAAGAAGAAGAAAAGCTTTTTGAGAAGCCTGCAGAAACCTGCCTGCAAACCTTCATTAGCACAACTTCAGCTCTTGTGGCTTTTGGTCTTCTGCATGAATAAAATTGAGCTGTAGAGTTCTTATTCAAGGAGCGCTTTCATCTGAATCTTTTAACCATCATCTCTTTTTTTTGCTGGTATTTGGTAGCCTGGCTTCCTCCATGTATTACATACCAGGGAAGACAGTCTGGTACTCTGTGGTATGAATGGCCGAAATCCCCCGGCCAATCCACTCTGACCAATCACACAGCACTTGAAGCGGGAGTTTGCGATACGAAGTTTTCAGCTCCAGAATTCCCCATAATGCGCCCGCTCTAAGCGAACCACAACAATCAAGATGGCGGCTGCAACAGAGCAAAGTCTTACCACTGCTGTTTTAAATGAGCTGGAATTGAAAGACCGGCTGCGCTGAAGGCTTTCTATTATAGAAACATCTTTGCTACCTGGCCGTGAATTTATTTTATGCAGGATGGCAGGGGAAGTGATGCCTGTGATTGGCGAGGGAAGTGAGGACAACAAGGCCTCTATTTGGCGAACCCCAAACCAAACCCAAGAATAGTGATGATTGGGCATTTTGTATATCACATATAGCACATCCTGTTTTTGACTAGAGTTCTATCTTAATTTTTATGCAGTGTACATTACAGATGTCTATATAGTTTTTTATTGGTAGATGCTAAAAGACATTTATTTTATTTTATTTATAATTTAGTACTATTATTACCCGTTTTTTTCTTCTTGATGGCACATTTTTCCTGACTTTTTGCACCCCCCTGCGTGATCCTATCTTAAGAGTTGTAACAAGTGAATTTCTCCATCGTGAGATCAATAAACTGAATAAAGAACTATCTTATCTTTCTTGAGAGTCATTGAATTCAACTCTTAAGTCAATCAGAGACCACCATTGGCATCACTTCACCAATCGCGGAGTACCAGACTGTCTCCCCAGATGTAATACATGGAGGAAGCCAGGCTGGCAGTAGTGTTAGGTGTGAAATGTTTGAGAATCACTATACAATATAATACAGAAATATCTATCTGCAAATATTTAGAACTGCACAAAAATGATTTACCACTTGCACCGCGTCCTGAGTTCACTTATCTGTACCATCTACTGTATTATGCAAATGTATCTTTATAAAATCAGTGACAAATTGAGGATAAACACCTACAGGTGCTAGACATAACACCTAAAATGAAAAGATGTACAAATTTACTTTTAATTTATGTGTCATCTCCAGGGTTAGACCTCAACAGAAAACATGGTATATTAAGGTGAGATTTTACACCTTGCCCAGGGACTGTGGACGGAAACTAGCTGTACAGCTAAAACTGCTGCAGTTACAGAAACGTAGATTAATGTGCATTGTCCCTGTCCAAATAATAAAAAGACACTGCAGGTGAATAGGGGGAAAATAGTGATATCAATTTGAAACTTTTGCTGTATATTACTGACATAAATATGAGGACAAAATGTATTGTATATCTTCTGTCATAAAAATGCAAATGCATACAAATGGCCAAAATTGCCTTTATGTTTTCGGTGATGAAATCTGAATAATGGATAGAGCCAGGTTTAATGATGGTTTTATTGTCTTGATATGTTAGTTACAAATATTTGTTCTGATGGGATGTTGGACATCTTGTTTAATATTTGGATAAACTATTGTGCTTAGTGAATAAATCTGTAAAAAACATATTTCACATTGTTTGTTAGGGTTCAAAACTAAACCGGGCTTGGAATTACATATTACAAAACCCCTCTGAACAAACCTTCAACACTGGAAAGTTTGGAGTTCTGTAGGTGCTGCTAAAGTGATGGTACTTGTCGCCGTCGTGAGAAAAATGGATCATTGAAGGTCACTGAAGTTACAATTTCCCATATACAGTAGTTTTATGGAGAAACATTGAAACAGAGCAATAATTACACCATTATTGTAAAGATTAGGTCATTTATTTGCTTCCAAGTGAAAACATGTCATGCTAAATTATCCAAAAACCTGACAATGAAAGATAAATGACTTTTGCCTGCAGTGTCCCACCGTAAAGTAATAAAGGAACCTGTCAAGACTCCAGGTAAGGACCCAAAAGCAAACAGGATTCCAAAGTCAGGTAAGAATTTATTTACAAAGCAAATCAAGCAGGAGCCAGGAGGGTTTGGGAGGCAGATCCAGTGGGACCAGGTAGGTAGGAGTTGGCAGGGCTGAGCTGGAGGTTGACACGTACCAGGAGAGCACTGGAGCATGACCCAGGAGCACGTTGGAAGACTGACGATCTGGCAGAGGTGTGGAGGAAAAGCCAGCCTTGTATACTGCTTCAGTTGATGAGTTGATTGAAGACAAATGTGCAGATCAGCCCAGGATCAAGAGGTGGAGCCACAGTCTGCCAGCCAGGACGCTCCAAAAATGGAGCAGAAGAGGGAGAACAGAAAACCAGGAGCGTACCATGACAGAACCATTGGACTGACACCTTTTACTCTCATCAAACAAGCCCAACTTGTACAAACCAGTGAGCCTTTCTTTAGGATTAGATGTATTGTGTAACGATGTGCCTCCCATCATTTAGTATTAGTAGTTGAGTCACCATTTCTCGAGCCTGAGGAGTTGCATGGAGTCAGTTTATAGTAATTTCTTGTTTTGCCGACGCTAAAAAACACTTTGAACCTCACACAGTAACCGCTCTCGTCGGATTTTAATTAGGCCGCTTTGCGCGCCGCAGCAGAATTCACTTATTGGTTAGTGGGACAGAATGGCTGCAGGACGGGGCTGAGCTGACAGTGTAGCGCTGCATCGCAAAATAATGTCCCAAGACTTCAATTACTTCCTACGTTTTCAGCTGTTAAACGATCAGGGGTTCGGTGCCTCAGCATATTTGGCAACATGAAGGCCGTGGAGAGAACATATCTGATTAGAAATGCCCTTTTTGATTTAGCTACACTGAATAGATTTAGCGCAAAACAGATGCTCAGAAATCAATGGCTCTTCAATGCAACACGTCCCACTTCCCTCTATTCATAGCTGCGACAGGCTTATAAATAATCTCAGATGCTTTTGTTGTTTGGAGATTTTTCGAGGAAGCAGGCTTTTTCCCGAAAAGAGTCATGCCTTCTCATTTAATGATATTTTATTGAGGTCGCCATGTTGGCTCGTTTTAAACTGTTCCTTCTCAGCCCAGAGGCAACGATCACAATCCATCTTGTAGACACTTGGATTTCCCTGTAGGGACGGCCTCTTGTTGTCTTTGGGGCTAAATCTGGACACTAGATGCAATGCATGTTGTTACCTGTATATATTTATTGTGTGAACCAATGATTACTTGATTCCAAGAGTAATGTAATTGACTATAGTCCACTTTTCACACCAAGCAAGTCCCACCTCATACATTTCCGGGTACTACTAGACCTAGATCAATATCAAATCAGGGCTAACTCAGGTCTAAAAAGGTGAATAGAGGCATATTGGACTAAATTATGCCTAAACTGTGGGTAAACGAAGACTAAACCAGGAAATCACCTCACTTAAATGCATTTCTAGAGCATAATTTGAACAATTTCTAAATGAAAAAGAATTAAATGAAGCCCAAGTGCATGTACCACAATTTGAGATCCACTGGAACCTCTTTTGCATTCAAATCCTAACTATCACCTCAATAACAATAAATTAAAGCAAGCAAAATAAGAAACCTCACATGCGGCTAATATGAGCAGTATCATTGAACTTCACAGCTGTTATTCTTAAAAGGAGCTAACATTGTTTTTGCTATACCAACATTAAAACACAATCATTCTATGGAGATGCATTTATCCAAGAATAAAATCAATAAACTCATTGTTCAAAGTGGCCAGTCCGATGACAAATGCTGTATTCTCATGTGATCTGTGGAGCCTCCCTACAGTCCATCACCAGCTCATCCCTTCAATACCAATTGGACTCTGAAGACCGCGCCACTGCAGCTTCCTGCGTGCGTGTACTTCGGGGTTAAAAATAGTAATATGCCAGAAACCATTCGACTAGTCCATCTCTTGAGAAAAGCACTTGCATAACGTGCCATCTGAGCCGCCTCGTTACTCGTCGTAGCCGAGCGCGTAATTGGGTGTGAGTATGAAAAAGTCTGCTTAAATGAAGTAGACTGGAGGAAGTCAGAGGTGTAGCAGATTGTGCTTCCTCCTACGTCGAGTGGGAAAACATTTTGCATCTCGCGCTTGTAAATACCAATTGAAGTTTGGTGAATAAAAATGGGAGGAGCATTACATGTTTTGGCTTAACGATCCTTCATAATATCTGCAATTGTCAGAACTGTTGGCAGAGAGAGTGACCAAAGGGAAACTGGTTCATAACTAGGGCTGGATAGCTTTCAATGTGTTTTAATGCCAGTACTTTAATAGTATTTGAACAATATGTTTTTTCCTATTATCCATTATCTTTCTAGACTCATAAACCAGAAAGATAGTGCTCATTTATAACATTTGTTTATAATGCTGGTACAACCAATTATCTTTCTTTAGTGCTGTCTCATGATCCGCCAGGCATCTTTGTATCTAAAATACAATTGTCTACCAGTATTACCAGTGGTTTCTTGGGCTTTATTTGAATGTTTTACTCAATATCGTACTGGTATTGTTAAACGTTACCCAGCCCAAGAAGGAGGACGAGGAGGAGCAGGAGGAGGAGGAGGACTTTCACAGACTGCTGACAAAACCCACTACTACTGGTTTATTGTGGCAACCCTTTATTCACAATTATTAATAAATGCCAAAGAAGAATTACAATTAAAGCCGCAAGCGGCATCGAAAGGCCCTCGCTGTAGGAGCTGGTCAGAGGTTCGTGTCCCCTAAATGTTAATGATTACGGTATGAAAGACACTGACTTTGTGTTAAAAAGTTGTGTAAAACGCTGTCTGTGAAAACTGCCCCATATTCCCCCATGTTAAAATGCTGAAATATGAGTAAAGTGTGTGGCTGCGCCGCAC
>OMNZ01032566.1:2595-16216 GCA_900303255.1 Lesueurigobius sanzi
AGAGAGAGGAGAGAGAAAGAAGAGAGAGAGGAATGAGAGAAGGAAGGAGAGAGGGAGAGGAAGGAAAGAGAGATAGGAAGAAGAGGGGGAGATGAAGGAGAGAGGGAGAGGAAGGAAAGAGAGAGATGGGAAGGAGAGGGGGAGAGGAAGGGGGAGAGAGAGAGAAAGGAGGGGGGAAAGAGAGAGAGAGGAAGGAGAGGAAGAAGAGAGGAAGGAGAGAGAGAGAGGAAGGCGAAAGAGACAGAGAGGAAGGAGAGAGAGGATTTTTCTAAGCAGATAGGTCCTTTCGGACCGTCCTAATATTGTGTGGAGGTCGAAGTGGTGTTGTTCCGCCTTAAAATATAGTACCAGTTTTTATCCGCTTAGAAAATTGACAGGTTTAATTGTGTGTAACTATACTTGGATGGTGCAACTACTCGGATACTGTAAATGTATTTAAATAGGGAACACGTGGAAGAGCTTGGTGGCTTCTAACTTCAATCTCTGAGAACCCCAATGGAATAGTTAGCGGAGGCTAAATGCTAACAACATCTTTGGCGTTATGTTACAGAGGGCACCTCAAAGTCCAGACAGGTACAGCATCAACTCATCTAAGCTCATGTAAGCACACATCTCAGGATGAAAAATAGTGGCCTATTCCTTTAAACATTAATATTAATGAATGTAAATGATTAGAATATTGGACAAACAAAAAAATCCAAGACAAAATCTATCAAAATCCAGTCTTTATTTTCTACAGGAAACAACACAAAACTTTGAATACAGAAAAAGCACCTTTTGGTAAAATACTGATACGAAAGATCAGACAGTTTACACTTTTACAGATTTAGTGTTTGGGAAAGTTATGTATGCAAAATACTTTGAGAGAAACCTTTTAAATAGAACTACACTGCTTCATACGCCAGTTATGGATAACTAAAATAAACAGCAGCAAGACTTTAGATCCAGACTGGAACCAGGACCAGACTGTGAAGGTTCATTTGGGTTTTTATTATCGAAGCTTATTCACCAAATGTTTCCCCATGTGAATTATGTGAACCCAAAAATGCTGTTTTAAAATCCAGTGTCAAAAACGTCAACGTAAAACTATAACAAAATCAGTGTTGAGGCTCATACTTCGAAGCTCAGACGGAAACGCACTTAGCTTTCCGTCCGTCACTCGTTCTTTTTAAACAATTCTGTGGGAGTCATCGTAACAGAGCAGTACATAGGCTAACCACTGGGGGCGCTACAACACACAGCTCGACAAGATCGGCAACTAAACGAGAAATGATATTAACAATTTGCAAACAATCACGTCTGCACATGAACGCTCGCTCAACTGGGAAAAACAACTGGGGTCAAAATAAGCTTCCCGACTTCCGCACCCGACGCTGAAATCAGATCATTTGCTAATTTATCGTTAAATGTGAGCTTTTTAGTTAAACTCTGCTACTTTCAAAGGTTTACTGTGAGCGGCCACCGTCTTTGGGAGTACAATATTTGCCAGAGAAATGCCTGAAAAATGACGACTAACTCTATTATGTATTTATTGAATTCACATTAATAACAGATAATTATACTTAATGATATATTGAACAAAGCGCAGAGCTGTTCCTTTGGCAGTGAATTTAAATCAAACATGTTCCAGGCTTCCCATCACGACTTGCAAACCTGATTCAGTCCTGACAAACAACATTATGAGGTGCAAAGAGAGAAAAGATGATACTTCTAGAATAACAATAACTACAGTTTACACTTTGAGCTAACCAGGTTCTGAAAAGACCTGAGGGAAGTTATCCCCCGTAGCATCTCATTCACTTTGTTTCTGATTCGTTTTGGCCGATCATTTCACCGACCTGCTTGAATCAAGGCCATGTACACACTTTAGTTGTTTCTAGATGACTGATGGGGGCTAACTTCACACAGGTCCCGACATCTACCAAAGACTGGCCCCGCGCTCCAGGCCTTTAAATGGCCAAGTGCAGCGTGATGGGGCAGTGGTCGCTGCCCATGGCTTTGCTGCGGATTTTACTGTCGCACAGACCCGGCACTAACGCGGAGGACAACACGAAGTAATCCAGCCTCCAGCCCACGTTCTTGGCCCTGGAGTTCATCATGTAGGTCCAGAAGGTGTAGGCGTACTGCTGCTCCGGGTACAGCTCCCGAAAGCTATCCACGAAGCCGGCCTCCAGCAGCTGACTGAAGCCCTCCCTCTCCTCCGGCGTGAAGCCTGCGTTCTTCTTGTTTCCTTTGGGGTTCTTCAGGTCGATCTCCTGGTGCGCCACGTTCAGGTCTCCGCAGAGGATGAGCGGCTTCTGTTTATCCAGGTCGCTGAGGTAAGCCCTGAAGTCCTCGTCCCAGGTTTTGCGGTAGTCGAGTCGGACCAGGCCTTTGCTGGCGTTGGGGATGTACGCCGTGACCAGGAAGTACTTTGGGAACTCTGCGGTGATGACACGCCCCTCTTTATCGTGCTCTTCTTTACCTGGAACAGAGACACTGATTATTTATGGGTCATAGTTTCAGCAGCGGGACAGACCGAGGATAAAAGTATATGGTAGACGCACACAAAGGGGCAGCGAGAGATCACGCTGCACGCCTCGTTTGTTTACTTGGTTGGCAACTAAACCCCAAATCTACTTTTTTTTCCTATCAAAACTGTTTAAATTGGCATCTCATAGAGCTGTCTACATGTCCTTGTCACCATTTTGACATGTTAGTGCATATTAGTAAAAATCTTAATTTCTGTGTGGCGCCCTCTTCAGGTTAAACTCTATAACTCATGTGAATTTGAATTATCCATTGCCATTGGCTCTGACAGTATCCATGACTTGTAAAAGTAATGCCTACATCAGTGATCCTGCTCCAATGGAATATCAAAGGGCTCAGTCATGCACACGCCCCCGTAGTGAGTAGATGTAGTGAGTTGGGAGGTTTTCTTTTCTTCCCAAAATTCTCGCAAGAAGAATTTGAACAAATCTACAGATCAAACACTAGGGGTCAATAGAGCCATAAAGTCATCAACAATACAAAATACATTAAAAATATTCGTTAAAATGACAACTGTGGTGAAATTGTGGCTAATAATGCAGTTTTCCAGTCTTAAAGTGTTTTTAAATAGTTGTAATACACACGCACTTTGGACTACCTTTCGCTTTGATCACTGCACCATTAGCTGTGGCATTGTTTCACAAAGCTTCTGCAGTGTTAAAAGATTTATTTCCATCCAGAGTTGTCATGATGGGAGAGTGTGACCACTGCGCAAAGCCATGTCCAGCACATCCCAACGATTCTCAGTGGAGTTAAGCTCTGGACTAAGTGTGTGGTAGTAGCTAAGTAGTGATGCTCCTGTACCACTCTCTCAATGTTAGCCCACTTAATCCTGGCATTGTCATCTTAGAATAATCCTGTACCATCAGGGAAGAAGGAATACATTGATGGAATAACTTGGTCCTACAGGATGTTCATGTAATCAGCTGATCTCATTCTTTGGGCTCATTTTGTCGCTGAACCTGACACTGGCCAACGGTAGCAGCTCCAGATCTATTTGCTTAGTTAAATCCAGGCCGGGCAGTGTATCTTTTAAATTAAAAAACAAAGGAAGGAGGGCTTAGTACTAGCCAGTTGGAGTAGCGAGAGAGCAGGCCCGTTCGAGATGAAGCGGCGCCTCACCTGGACGATCGAGAGTAGACGGGCACAACGAGGGCAGAGTAAAAAAGTCTGAAGTCGCGCCCAGCTTGACACACAACCCGAGAACAGAGAGGGCTGCTACGATCACGTCTCGTCAGATATCATACTTTAGATCAGGGACATTTGGTTAGTTTCTTGTTGAAAAGCGTAAACAAACAGGTTTTTTGACAATAAATGGCTTCACACAACCACTAACCATGAGAGAAATAAAGATTTTTATGGCCGACGCTGTGGCTGACGTTGTGTGTGACGTTTATATAGAGCAGAGATCGCGGCTGACTGACCGATGCCGTAGGTGACTTTGATTGGCTCGTTCTTGCAGAGCATGGCCACGCCGCTGTAGCCTGCGTTGTCCTCGGCTGTGGCCCAGTATTTGTGCGGGTACTCGGCCATGGAAGTGATGTCAGCGGGCAGGTCCTTCTTGGCACATTTGGTCTCCTGAAGGCACAGGATCTCTGGGGACTCCTCGCGCACCCACTGGGAAGCAAGGGAAGTGTTAATGAGGCGTCACAGGGAGACACACGGCAGCAAACGGCAACACTTTTCATTTTCAGCTTTTGATACAGTTTGCTCTTAACTAGAGGTAGACTGATATGGGTTTTTCTGAGGCCGACATCGATAAGCTCCACTGATATTTTTTGTATATAATCCTGCGTTTCATGATCTATGACAGCAGGGGGTGCTGTGTTAGGGCCCTAGGACTGATTTATTATAATAGTCGAAATATCATTCGACTCTGTCAATTGGGATTTTCTACACAGGACATTACACAAGTTTGGACTACATAAATACAATTATTGAGGTCATGAAGGCTTTATATACCAGCCCGACTGCAAGAATAAAAATGAATGGTTATTTGCCAAACAGTTTTACATTGACAAGAGGTACGCGGCAGGGCTGTCCGTGGTCTCCCCTTCTATTTGCATTGTACCTAGAACTGTTTGCTCTATCGGTAAGACAAAATCCATCAAGGGTATAACTTTGGGAAATAGGGAGCATAAGTGAGAAAAGGCTTTACACGTCAACATGGCTGAATTGTGATGTGTCTGCCAGAGTGAAAGTTATTAGCTCTGTATCTACTGCTGATTTTGTTTTGTTTTTTTACTTAACATGCTTGGAAGTGCTTCAAACGCATGTTTTGTCCCACCATCCGGTTAGCTTGGGTCTGTGCACATGCGCAGTTTCACTAAACATTGAACGTGCACATATTTTGGAAATGAAGAATTGGTGTGATATGTCATACAATTCACAGTGGAAAAGTATAGAAGAAAAAGTATTTCCTTTCCCAATTCAAGCTACTCTGGCTGATGGGGATATTCCAAAATACTGTACATTGACACTGCAGGCAATCCTTGGGTTCACACTAACCATGAGTGTGTTATCATTCATATTCTTTGAAAAATGGACAAAAAAGAATCAAACATTCTTCTGTACATGAAGTTTCTTTCTTCTATTATTCTAACTCTAGCGTTTACATTGAGGCTTAAACGCCGACATGTTGATTTGTGCGCACAGTTCTAATTGAAATGAATAAAACTCACATCGAGCCCCTTCTTCTTGAACCAGGCGCGGAGTCCGTCCACGTTCCAGGACGAGATCTTCAGATTGGCCTCTCTGCCGTCTTTACTGGTCAGTTTGTCCGGAGGATCCTCGTACAAGATCGGAGCTTCAGGCTCCTTCGCTGGTTTGGCTTTCTTTGTTGAACCTTTAATTAAACAATAAATATTAATTTACAAAGGTGAGTGAATAAGATTAATTTATAAAGATGGGTTTAGACGAGGTGAATAGGGGGGAAAAAATGTAATTGAGTGATATCAATGTGAAAGAATGTGCAATTGGCAAAGGCATTTTATTTTGGATCTTGAATGACCAGAAATACAGTAGGATGTCTGCCAAAACTCCAGTCTAGACCCTCATTTTCTGTATTTTTCCCAAACTTATGCTGTAAAATTATGAGTACTGTCATTATTTTTAATGAACTTTAGACTTAATGCCAGTTTGAATTATATTTAATACTTTTTAATGACAAAAAAAGGCCTTCTTTTTGACACAATTCATTTAATGTCTTTTAATGCTTTTTAATACCCCGCGGAAACCCTGGTTTCAAGATGCACAATATGCAAACTTTTGATCAGGGGCATTTGGCTAGTTTCTAGTTGTGAAGTGTAAACAATAAATGGCTTCACACAACCACTAACCTTGAGTGAAATAAAGGTTTTTGAGGTTTTTGTCTTATCATTCATATTCTATCAAATGCATAGTACATGACATTCTGCCAGGGGACGGAAACTGTTGAGCACAAAACATTGGCGTTCGGGCCTAATAATATTTCTTTCAAAAACAATATAAACATATTATCCATATTTAGAAAGCTCAGGCCTAATGAAACATTTAGCAGAGAAGTACTTCTGTGCAGTTCTGCTCCATACGGTTTATTTTGCGTTCTTAGTTCATGGCTGCATGAATTACCGTTCTCTCCATCTTCTTTCTTGCTTCTCTTCATGTTTGAACTTGCTCTGGATCCAAACACACTCTGCAGACGCACGGCTCGCACACACACCACACACACAAGACGCTGAAAGAAAAGACACAAAATTTTGTTAATAATGCAAGTTATGTTTTTCATACATGAATGGTCGAAAGAATAAATGACTGTATTTTCCAGTTGACAAAGATTTTATCTTTATTGGCTTACTGTTGCCTTTGTTAGCTAATTTGAGTCAATGTTTATGCATATTTTATTCTTATCAAAAGGCGATAAAAGCCAGCGTTCATGTGACATCACAAGCAGATTTCTAGTCTTATTTTATAGCTAATTTCTCCAGAATTCCTGGGCCAATCCACATGAAACATAAACTGTCACACATGGTCTAATTATTTTTCTCATAAAAGTGGAGACAATATTCAGAAACATGTGTGTGATGTTGGCCAGTAGAAAAGACTTTCAGCCATGAGAATAATATGGCAGGTTTGTGAAGCACTGGCAAAACCTACATTAATCCAATTTTCCTTTTACAGAAAAGGGCTGTGAGAATTGTTTGTGGAAGTGGATATAGAGGCGCAACAAATCAAATTTTTATACAATTGAAGAGTGCTGGGCGATAACATACACATCGTGGGGACGATAGAAAAGTGTTGTGCTATTTCTCCTCTATCGTTTCTAACCTAATTTAATCAATTATTAAAGCAAACGTTCCATAATAGGCAAAAAAAAAAGTAGCAGGGTTTATCAGCAAATCAAATTTAATGCTTTTTAATGCCCAAACTCTAAATATTTAATGCCAGAAATGCCACAAATTGGTGTGTATTTAATATTAATTCCCATATTCAATACAAATTTTGATACAACTGACAACTTTTGAACAGAAATAGTGTACAATTTCTTCCCAAACAGCAGTCTAGACTCTATTTTGGGATTTTTGCCAAACTTCTGCAGTAAAAGTAGTTGAACAATGTCATTATTTTCCAGAAACTTTTTGATTTAATGCTTTAATGTCTGAACTCTATTTAATGCTTTTGAATGACATTTAAGGCCTTATTTTTTAACTTTAATTTCATGACTTTTAATGCTTTTTAATGCCGCGCGGAAACCCTGTGTAGGAATTAGTATAGCCCAGTTTAAGTCCTGGTTTGGAACTAGTTTAGCCCAGTTTTAGTCCTAGTTTAGTAGAGTTTTAGCCCTGGTTCAGTCCTAGTTTAGCCCAATTTTTGTCTCGTTTCAGCTTTGGTTTGGTCCTGATTTAGACCTGGAACATAACTTTGGTATTTTTGCCAACTTACAAAGTTACGAAGCAAAAATAGTTATTAGCAAAGAATTTTCCACTTAATGCCACCTCTTTAATTTAATTTGAATGCTTTTATAAGGCCTAAATATCGGCAAAATGGTTAATTTAATGTCTTTATTGCTTTTTAATGCCCTGCGGAACCCCCTGCAGAAGCAATAAACAGTATAGCTTTTTTCCCCTTTGCAGGTTTTGGAAAACTAAACACCACGTTAAGCTAGCCACGGCTTCTTTCTTATCAATGACAAAGACCAAAGCAGCAGCTGCAGCGTGGGCCTGTGCAGAAAATGAATGAACCCTCTTCTCTCCATCTCATTATCGCTAACAAACAAACAGCATTCCATCAACGAGCAGAGACGGGCGAGTTAAATTAGCGTCGCGGGTCAGCCATGCGTTTAAGGGGGGAAAATAGATGCAAATAATATTCTTACGTGCACTTTTGCAACAGGATGCGAAGAGCAGAAGTGATTTTCTTGTTCAGTCCACCACTCCCCCAAAATTCACCAAAGCGAGCGCAGATTCTTGACCCACGTGGTTGTGCCGCTCAATTATTGCCTGAAGAAAAATTAAATAAAACACTCCCTCAAACTTGTTTAAAATCAATATACATGCGCATTGACACGATAGTTATAATTTAAGTATGGCTTAATGCTAAAATAGTTCATGTTAAAATGGGATTTTTAAGAGCGAGAGGTAATTTCCGTCAGGCGAAATCTCCTGCGGCCTTAGTTTGCCTACGTTAGCATGTTGTTAGCAAAAAGTTAGCAGCGGCTTCGAAATTAATTCATTTGCGAAGGAAAGCGACCACTTCTCGTTAAATGTGAGCAAAAAGTGTATATTAAAGTGTGATTTATTATTGGTGTTCGTATGGTGAAAAATATGTTATGAATAGTTTGTAAAAATGCGTGGTCGCTGCTGCAACATCATGTGTTACAATGCAATGCAGTCTCTGTGGTACATTCATTTATGAAGTTTAATGCCTTTTAGATTCAGATTTAGGTCTGGACTTTCAGGTAATTGTGCAAATCTTACGGTGATACAACAGTTTACATTTGTACGGAGGGTCTCACAGGGTTAAATTGGACTAAAACTGGAATTAAATAATAAAAACAACATTGTTGGAGAACTTTTATAGATTAAATGTATTTAAAATGCAAAAATGATGACCTAAACGCGTTCAGCTGCAATTTTGGTTGAAATTATACAAATATTTTGCTCTAAAGGCGTTTTCTTCTGTTTACATACACACTAGTGAATAAATCTGTAAAAAAAAATATCTAATTTCATTTAATATGTAATTTCTCCTTGTTTTTTTTTTTGTCAAAACTCAATAAATCAGGCTGGGAACTGAATATTGAAAAATCCCTTTGAAAAAAACAGAAAAGAATTTAGTTCAGTCCAAGACAATAACATGGACAATTGGAGTCTGTAGAACAGGTATCACCAACCAAGTTTGTTGTTCAAGGTAATTGTTCGTCACTAAACATTAAAGTCCTGAGTAAATCAGCCTTTGGAACTGACATCACAGTGCAATGCATTATGGGAATTTTGCCACCATTTTTCAGGACCACAAAACGCAGCCCATTTTCAATATTATTGCCTCGTAGATTGTGCGTTCTAACGTGGCATTCAACTACACAACAGGCCCCAAACTCTCCTGAAGTTATTTGTCTTCTAGCTTCCCTTAGTTCTACAGTCAGCAGTTTGTTGTTTGGACCGGTAAGATGGCGCCTCAACCACATACACAATCTGCTGGCCACGCCCTGTTATGTGACATCACATTCCAAAGTTCTATGGCTCTAACACAGCGCCCCCTGCTCTCACAGTTAACATCAAACACACGATTACATAAAAGATTTTTTTAATTGAATAATTGAATATCAGCCAAAAATATATCAGTGACGCTTATACTATAGGCATCGCCCTTAAAAAAACCCATATCAGTCGGCCTCTAATTAAAATGGCGTTAAAAACATTAAATGTTACGTGCTGCTGCCTGTATAAACCCTTGTTTAGTTTTATAGCTAAATTTATTTTTTCACTATTGCCTGGATGCTGTAAATTAAATGAATCTTCCTTCTATCTGTCTTTTCAGCTGTGGGGTCTACTATTTTTGCCATGACGATAGTGATTGGTTTTGAGGGCAGTGCCAATAAGATTGGAGTGGGCATCATCAGAGATGGAGAGGTGCTTTCTAATCCAAGACGGACCTACATCACTCCTCCTGGACAAGGCAAGTGAATGACTGTGCGGGCGGGTGATGGTAGGGTTGGGCGATGTCCCGTTAACTGGCACTTGCCGATGTTTACAGTGAATCGTCCAATAATGTAAATGTATTATTAACGTGATTTTAAGTGCTGCAGAACTAAGTTTCTCGGCGAGTTTCACACAGAGGTTAATGAGTGACGCATCGTATATCTATGGGGCAGCCGCATGAGCAGTGACGGCCAAAGGGGTCATGAGGGAGTTTCAAGAACCTCCAAAATCACATCGTACCTGTCATAGCACCTTCCATACACGACCCAGGCGTCACGGTGAGAAGTGAGAGAGGGAAAAGAGCACGGCTGTGTAGTAAAACTCGTGCAAACCCACAGCACAACAGGCTCTTTTTATTTTTTTGTCCTTCATGTCCCCTGCCGGGCTCCGTAGCGTTGACATCACTACATTTTAAAAACAAAATGGTCTTCATCTGCAGCGTCTGGCCTGGACACCCTGGAGGTCAGAGTTGTGCAGGTGTCACATACAGCTTCATATATTTAACCAACAGTGTGTTTGTTTTCAGGGTTTCAGCCCAGTGACACGGCCAGACACCACAGAGCGCTCATTCTCACCGTTTTAAAGGAGGCCCTGGACCAAGCCGGAGTTCAGCCTGAACAGATCGACTGTGTGGCTTTCACTAAAGGTTACATTTTTACACAATCATGGCAGAAGGGGCTGATGAATATGATAATGCAGTAAGAAATAATAATCAGTTACTTTAGTTGTAATAGATGCTGCAAATGAGAGATATGAAATTGAAAGTTTGAAACATTTGATGAGGATTACTTATATCTATTGTGTTGCCAGGTCCTGGGATGGGTGCTCCTCTGGTCACCGTGGCGCTCGTGGCTCGGACGGTGGCGCAGCTTTGGGGTAAACCTCTGCTGGGAGTGAACCATTGTATCGGACACATCGAGATGGGACGCCTCATCACTAAAGCCCACAATCCCACAGTGCTGTACGTGAGCGGAGGAAACACTCAGGTCAGAACACACCCAGGGAGGGATATGTGGAGATGGGCCCACTGCTCCTGACAGGATGGGTCAACAATAAAGTTCACCTCACCTCATGGAGAAACGATGGATCAGAGAATAATGACACTCCGTATTGTAAAGATTAGGCATTCATTTCTTTTATATTTTCAGAACAAACTGGACCAAAGCATTAAGACAAATGTAGTTTTGCTGCAGAGTCTGGTCTTTACATAAAAACTTATCAGGCCTTAACATCCCAGAACCACAAAAGAGATTTCTTGGCCCTTTTTTCCAGTTTTGCCTCTAAACCAGTGGTTCCCAAAGTGGGGATCGGGACCCCCAGGGGGGTCGCAAGGCCCTAGCCTGGGGTTCCCCAGATGAATTCAAGATAAAATAGAAAGACAAAATAACAGTGTTTGTCAACGTAATGTTTAGTTTAGGACAGCATATATTTGTGAATTGGGCCCAAATAAACTAAATAAAAATGCAATAATACGCAGTTTTCCCGCTGGAAATAGTTACAAGAGGGAGTTATTTTTTACAGTGGGGGTCCCAAGTCGTTCAGGTGTTCATTTTGGGGGTCGCGGCCAAAAAAGTTAGGGAACCCCTGCTCTAGACTATTGTTGTCACAATGCTAAATTTTCAAACTCGATTTTGATCCAATTTCGATACTATGGTGAGAAAAAAAATCACATTTTTATTGACAATTCTTTGAGGTAGAACACTACCTTTTTAACAGTGCAAAAATCGATTATAAATAATTCTTTATTTCAAATGTGTAATAATTAGTGCTGCCAATCACGATTAATCTCATGAAGGTCATAGTGAACTCGCGATTAATCACAAATTAATTACACATATTTATCTACCGTATTTTCCGGACTATAAGTCGCACTTTTTCTCATAATTGGGCTGGTACTGCGACTTATACTTACTGACTTATATATGAATTAATATGTTACATTAACATACCAGACACGTATTCAGTTTGTTGTTTATGCTTGGTGTAGCTGAATAACCATCAGTGTGACGTTAGCATACCATACACCTGTTCAGCCTGTTGTTCTCTGTTCTATTGTTATTATTATAACTAGGGCTTTTCTTCATTATGCATTTTTTGGTTGGTGCGACTTATACTCCAGAGCGACTTATAGTCCGGGACATTATAAAATAATGATGTCCCTTGAATTATTATTTTAATACTCTTATCAACATGGACGGATAAGCTTTGTGCCAAACTAACTACAGTTTTTTACTGTAGCTAGTTTTTACTATTATTATTAAATTATAATAATGGATAACTGGTCCTAAAATATTTTATAACTATTATTGTACAAGTGTTTCTCTTCCCACTGAGCCACATTCAGTTTGATATTTACTTTTCAAGGTTCTGTGACTTTATTCATTGCAGTTGAGTCCTCACTCAAATAGTATTGCATTGGTTGTATTCGAAGTCTTGTGTTTCTTATCCACTAAAATGCCCTTTATCTGATCAAATCCAAGGCTGTAGTAGTTTGCTACGTAACCGTGAGTATTATGGTCTGATGTTTATGTTTCACTACTGCTTCGTTTAGGAGCAATTGACCTCAGGAGTCCCAAGAAGTGAATATGGTCTAACTTGACGTCACTGAAGAGTTTGGGGTGTCTATCTTTCATTCATCGTGCTGCTCATTTTGGGGGCTACCGGTTTGTAGCATTGGCTATGTATCTGAAATATTTCCTGACAGCACTTTTGCCTTTATTTGTAGTTGTAGTGTAAAGATTTGCTAGTCTGAGGCAGTCGGAGAGTGAGGCTGCAGCTTTTTTCTCACTGCAAAACACAGCGGTTCCTTTGGAGGAGCAGGTGACATGACAAGTATCAATACCATAGGAGTTGAATATCTCTTCTCGATAACACCTTCAGCATCGATTTAGATTGAGGTATCCATTTTTTTGACAACCCTACTCTAGACTAAATGAGTCTGGTTTGGTTTTTAATCCAATAAAAATCAGTTTATGTTTGTGAAGTAGGTACTAACTGCACATGTGCTGAGTGAAGGTATTCCAGTCTTCCTGTGTGTGTTTTGCAGGTCATTGCCTATTCAGAGCGGCGTTATCGTATATTTGGAGAGACCATAGATATCGCTGTTGGCAACTGTCTGGACAGATTCGCCAGAGTTATCAAGGTTTGTTTGTGTTAAGTAATGTTTGTTCTGTATCAGAGAATTCCACTGAGGAAACACTGACGAAACCAGCCTCCAACTGGAATGAACTCTTCAAATACAGTATATATGTGGTCAGTTTTAGGTTCATATTGTCTCCTCTTTTGGACACCTTTATGAGAAAATAATTGCACCTAATTAGGGCTTGGTGATATGGCCAAAAAATTAAATCTAGATTTTTTTAGACAGAGTATTAACACATTGAGTATTGTGTTTTTTTGTTCCCATGCGTTGGGTGCCAAAAATGTAACATTGCGGGTTTTTTTAAAATACAAATACATAATATAAAATATGAGTATTGCAGGAGTCATCTCATAAGGCTTTACAAGCGCCTAAAACACACAAGACATCAAAAAATGATGGACTCAAAAATACAGTCAGTGTTGGGGAGTAACTAAATACATGTATTTAAAACATTTTGAGTAACTGTTTTCAGGTACAAATACTCTCTCATTTAAGGGTATTTCAAATATAGTTACTTTTCAAATACCAAAGGAATACAGAGAGAGAGAGGAAGGAGAGAGGATGGAAAGGGGGAGAGAGGAAGGAGAGAGGGAGATGAAGGAAAGGGGGAGAGAGTAAGGAGATAGACAAAAAGAGACATGGTTTTGTGGAGAGAAAGAAGAGACAGAGAGAGAGGAAGGACAGAGAAGGAGGGAGAAGAGAGAGAAAGAACGAAGAGAGAACGAAAGAAGAGACAGACAACAGTTGGTGTAAAAGTGTTGCTACATATTTG
>OMNZ01032568.1:2276-12897 GCA_900303255.1 Lesueurigobius sanzi
CCTCTGGAACACTCTTCCAAATGAAATAATCTCATGTACAAATTATAGTGTGTTTAAACGCCTGACAAAAAAATGGTTATTGTCACAACAAACCTGTCTGCACTGAGTGACTGTGATATTGTATGAATAGTTTAGTGAATGTTTGTGAGTTTCCTGAAGTGAAGTGACTGATTTTAAAGATGTGATTGAAATAATGATTGTTTCTATATGTATGAACTTTTATAGTTTTATGTATTTTTGTACATGTTACATCAACCTGCCCAGGGACTACGGGTGGAAATTAGCATCTTTTGCTATAGCCTGGCACATGGCATCTCTTCTTGTCATAGACTAATGTCATTTGTGCATTGTCCCTGATCAAATAAATAAATAAACTAAACTCTTTTGAAATTATAATGAAACAGGAACTACTCCAATGTTCCTCATCTAACGTTTACATGACCTTCAACAACTGCCAGGAAAATTGTTCAGGAGCAAAGAAAAACTCACTTCAGCTGAAATACAGGACTCTCATACAGGAAAAAATGAATACACAAATACAACAAATCTATGCATTTCTCATTTCTAAAGATTTGGAAACATTTTATTGAAGGAATTGAAGAATGTAAGTCAAATTTTGATATTTATAGTATATTTATCAAATTGGGCAACTTTTGAGGAAACAAAATGTGTAAAATGGACGGAAAATCTACAGAAATAGGAATGGATATGAATGTGTTGTGGGTTACGTTTGTATTGCTTTGATGATTTTACGGCATAAAAGATTGAGCACAGTCAGAGCAGCCCCTGACACAGACCCACCTCTCTGAGAGCCAGCATCTCCTTCTCCCTCTGCTCCAGAAACCCTTCTAGCTGGTGGATGGTCATCTCAGCATCGGCCAAACGTCTCGTCCTCTCATGGTCCTCCTCCGTCTGACGCGCCGACAAACCTTTACTCTGCAGCATCTCCAGCAACTTCTTTATCGATTCATCCCTGAAAGACACCAGCAAAGGATCTTGACTTCTCTTTGGCCCAACAGACAGGAACATGTATCAGAATGTTCACGCTAACCGCTAACTACTCATTTACTATAATAGTCCCGCACTGTTTAGTAGACTATATAGTGGATCATTTTGTTGACGATTGAGACACAGCTCACTACTTTCTCCTGGCCACTGATCACATGACCCAAGCGCCAAAGTCATGTGATCTGCGGAGAAGAAAGTAGTGAACTGTGTTTCTGAAATGTCAACAGAATAAGTGAGTGATCTGCTAAAAAGTCATTAAAACCCGAAATTCCGCAATAAAGAGGGACCAAATTCAAGACACGGTTTATTATTTATGCATATACACCAGTCAGATAAGTTTTACTCAACTTGTATTTTATATTCATGAAGAAAACTGCTTAGATTGTTGCATTTTTGCCTGAGGGGGGTGTTATTGAGCTTAAGCTAACAGCTAGAGCTAACTTTTTATATTTTACAGTTCATCCATAAATAATCCACAACACGCCACTAAAACTAGTGCTGGATGAGTGAAGCCGTGTGACACAAGGCTTCTAAGGTGAAATTGTTTCTAAAAGCTCGAAGCTTCAAAGCTGCTTCATCTGTATGAACACTGCCATCTTGTGGACAAATGCTGTCATTGCACTTTCTCATAAATGCAACACTAACGTGTGGAGGCCAATGTGTGCAATAGAAGTTTCAAACAGGCGTACGGTGCTTAGATTATTTTCACAAACAACATGTTATTGATGTTTGACTGTCCGGTGCTTCAGAGCTCCAGTGGGCGGGGCCCCAGTCAGCTGCTCGTGCTGAGGCAGCTCGCTCCGACACAGGACATCTAGGAATAAAGCGTTTGTGAAAGATCTTTTTACTTCATTCAGTAAAAGCTGAGTTCCACATTTGTCTGTAGATCACACTCCAGACTTTTTACACTGCCAGTCACAGAAAACTTGCACCACGAACGTGCTTATTGGGAACTGAGGGAAATGTGCACATATTTATTTATACACTAATTATTTTAAATGGACCAGAATTCGCTGTGATTTAGTGCCTCACCACTCAAAGCTGTCAAACCAAGACACGCTCTGAGCCAATGACAGACAGAGACTCGCACTGAGCCAATAAAATGCTTTGACACAGTGAACCACTCACTCGCAGAATAAAGCACTTTTCGAGACACTGACACCTTGGCCAGCGTTAGATGCTCTGGTGCAGTGTTTCAAAATAATTTGCTTCAGGAAGAACAAAACAAGCCTCGGACCTCCGGTTTCATTACCCCATCACTAATAAAACAGTGTTTTGGACAGTTTCATTCATTTGTGTTGAGTTTAGTTAAAGACCTGTCTCCGTCGCCTGTTTATCTCCCATGCTCCCAGTGCATTGTGAGAAATATTTAGTGACACTAGTGTGCAGCAGTAGTTTAGTGACCATTGCTGCACACTACCATGTTACAGATGCAATGTGGCAATTTTTATGTGCACTATTTTTTTCTCTCTGGACATTCAGACACAGGACAAAATGACCACTATAAACTGTATAGGGCTGAGATGGACAAACTGAGGCCGTTAGTGCTACCTGGCCGTTAGCGTGTGCTTCTGCGTGTCAATCCTCAGCTCCATCTCTTCCAGCGTTTTCCGGAGGAGGAAGAGTTCTTTGGCCTGCCGCTCGTACTCGCCATGCAGTCGCAGGAAGTTCTCCTCTGTCATGTCCTGTGGGGGCGGAACCTGGTTACCCAGGCGACCGGGATCCGTGTAGTCACCCTGGAAAAGCTGGTTCAGATCCCGCTGGATCCGCAGCTCGTCCTGTAAGGCCTGGATGGTGCACTGGAGATGCTGCGGGGAGAGAAGGACTTTACATTAGTCCTGCTGTGACTAAAGGAGACTGATGGGTTGCTTTCACGTTACAGAATTCAATCATTTTTTTTACTCATGAACCAATTTTCATACAAGACTGTAACACAAAGCGCCTTACATCCTTCCCCTTCACATACCCGACTCGCGACCCAAGATATAAGAACCTGCGTGAATCATCCCCCTTTACCCACTCGACCAACAAACCCCACAAATATACACCAGTCTACACAAGGAATCATTCCCCTTTACCTGGAGACTTTCTCCTCTGTCAGCAGCATCAGCCTCACTGTATTTAGCCACGAGAGAGAGAGAATGACTTCCGTGTAAGTGCACACCTGCTTGTCACCGTATTGACAGGGCTCTGATCACTTGACGCTCGTTGACAACACACAGACAGCACACGTGAACACGAACTAAAGCTGAAGTAAAGCAGCTGAAACTAGAGCGATCTCAGGTCGAACCATACACCACACCAACATGTGTGAAAACGGCTACACCAAGTTTGTTCAGGAGAAACGTCCAAAACTGTTTGAAATTACAGAATAACAATATACAAATGCTGGATTTGCGCATTTCCTACATTTTGCACAGTGAGGTCTTTCAGAGCTTATGCAAATTAGCCATGTGTAGGCATACTCGCTTCTATTTTTAAGTGTTTTTATATCAGTCTGCCTCTTGCGATGAATAAAGTGTTAAATAATGTGTAGATGATCACAAAATTAGGGCTGCAACTAACGATTATTTTGGTAATCGATTAATTGGACGATTATTTTTTTTGAACATTCGATTAATCTGAAAAAAATTTTAACCTCATGAAACTAAAGAAACGCTGCTTGGGGGGCAATTTGAGCGTATAGTTATATGATAATATATGTACAGTAGGATTCACGCTTAGGGGGGTGGAGACACAAGCACAAGTACAGTATGTGAACATGACATTCAGCACTTGAAAGCTTAGAACAATTCAGTGACTGAACTTAAAATACTGAAAGGCTGCACTAGTCTGTGGGGCTCATTTTGCTTCCTGATTGGTTAGTATATTGAGAACCAAAATAAATAATAAATGTTAAAGATAAAAAAAACTTTCAAATCATGTAAATATTACATTTGGACATCTCAGATCTGTGGAAAAAATGTACCCTATCTTTAAAGATGTTCATCAAAAATACTAACTTTTATTGTAATTCTGTCTCTGTCTGAGAGAAAAATCAGACAATTCTTTCTAGAGAACGATTAACCAATTACTAAAATAGTTGTCGATTGTCGGTTGATCGGTTGTCTCATAAGTTTTCTCGCTGGATTCCTAAAAAGATACCTAAAATGAGTGAGTCTTTTGAAAGGCTCATTGAATTAAATGGGTCACAAAAATTCAGTTCCCATTAAACAGCCATGAATCCATCACTAATACTTATGTGAGTAATCTAAAGCAAAGTTTCAACTGAATCCATCTAAATGAAATGTGTTTACATATTCACCTACAGAGACTGGCCTTACACAGGCCGCTGCAGGGATTTCAGTGGTGTATGTGCGTTCCCTGCGTGTGATGGACGTGTCTGGGCAGCCTCATATCTGTGGCTGAAGCGAAGATGACGAGGATGAGTCAGAGAAGTCCATGTGGCCCCTGGGTGTTTGTAACGGTGCTATATATATCCTGAACACCGCTGAGGTATGGGGCTCTCACATACAGAGCTGAGAGGGCAAGAATAAAGGAAATGCGTTCAAAAAATCTTCAGGAATGTGTCATTACAAGATTGGTATTCTGGAAGCCTTGATCATGTTAAATTGGGCTGCACATTGTGGGAATATTCAATAACTTTCTTCAATATTGTGATTATATTATGGCAGAATTTTTCGAAACTAAATTCGAAACATTTCCTGTGAATTAGTTACTTAAATATGACAAAATAAATCATTTGTTTAGCTTTCAAATGGAAATAAGGCATTTCATGTGTAAAAATGGCATAAAAAAGAATGGATTGGGCCAGGAATTACAGAGAAATTAGCAATAAACTAAGGCTTAACAGTTACCATAGTCACCAGCACAGAATTTACAGGCATCCTCCCCATCAAATTGTATCTGTAGGCTTCTTTAGGATGTTGTGATGTCACTTAAATGCAACCTATTTCATTTGGAAGTGTTCCAAAGGCTTGTCTTAAAAAGTAAAGGGGGGAAAGGGAGTCGTATTCGCATAGACGTCTTCGTAGTAAAGCTCTCCACAGAACTATCTTGTGTGGGTAATAAAAAACTACATGTAAAAAAGCTTTTCAATCACTTTGGCTGTGTATTGTGACAGAGCGAGCTCGAGTGGGCGTTCTGCTGACTCACAGAAGCTGCAAGCACACAGACTGAAGGCTGAA
Source organism: Lesueurigobius sanzi (assembly GCA_900303255.1). Classification (NCBI taxonomy): domain Eukaryota; kingdom Metazoa; phylum Chordata; class Actinopteri; order Gobiiformes; family Gobiidae; genus Lesueurigobius; species Lesueurigobius sanzi. Next base: position 7,472 of record OMNZ01032568.1, read on the forward strand.
GGCTGATGCTGACATTTACACAATGCACAAAGTCAATCAAACTAAGCATTCGTTTCCTACACACTTTTCCTTTCAGTGTAGCTGGAACAAAAAAAGTAATTGAGCTGCGAAGAGAACTTGCTGATAATTCAGTGATGGAGTCGGGCTGGAGCCACAGAGAACCATGAGATGTGGCTTATGAGACTGGTAATTGTACTATTTGATGATAATACATATACTATACTATCTAGATTAGGTACTTTTTTTATTTGGTCAGGAAAGTGCATGTTAATGAATACACACATGTAAACTCACCACTCTGGATTGTAACCATGGGCTAATTTCCACCCGTTGTCCCACACTGGCACTCACTAACGCACTCTCATTCATCCTGATCTATTGTACATGTTTTTAATGGTAGGGGAAGCCGAAGCACCCGGAGGCACCCTGCGCAGACATGAGGAGAACATGAAAACTCCACGCCTGGTTGAGAATCGAACCCGGGACCTTCTAGCTGTGAAGCACAAGCGTTAAAGGAACAGGCCACCGTTTTTCCATACTGAGATATGTTCTTACCTGAGCTTAGACGAGTTGATGCGTACCTGTCTGGTCTTTCTGTTTAGAAAATCGACATGTTTAATTGTGTGTAACTATACTTGGATCGTGTAACTACTCACATACAGTAACTGTATTTAAATAGGGAAAACGTGGAAGAGCTTGGTGGCTTCTAGCATCACCCCTGTTTGGATCCATAGGAATCCAAACAGGGGAGAGGCTAATGCTAACAACATCTTTGGTATATTTACGTTACTGCGGGCACCCACCAGGCAGGTACGCATCAAGTCAAGCTCAGGAAAGAACATATCTCAGTGTGGAAAAATGGTAGCCTGTTCCTTTAACCGCTGCACCACCATCCTGCCCAAAGTGTATTTTTTCTTGAACAGACATACTTTGTAAAGTTAAAGGTACACTGCGTAACATTTTGCATATGTTTGCAGTGGGTAACTCAAGAATAGATTAAGATGAGGACCTTGTATCTTGTATTTGTCTGTCTTTAGGCCAGTGGTTCCCAACTGGTGGGAACTCTCAGAGACCTCGTTGACACGTCTCCCCGGTCACGGACAAAATAAGTCTCCACAAAGTCTCGGATAGGACTTTTAGTCAACATCTCCATGGAAACGAGCTGGAGATGTGCCCACTCCCAGAAAAGTCAGGTCTTATGAGAGGTGAGCCGCTCACAGCAAAGACACATGTTTGCTTGTTCATTTTTAGGTATTTTTCAACGATAAAAAAAATATGAAAAAAATGAAATGCTTGCATTTTATTTTAATTATCGGGTAAAATGTTACACAGTGTACCTATAACCTTTGCCTGCAGTGTCTCCCCTTAAATGAACATACAGTATTTACATTTTATGGATTGATTTGATTTTCGTTCTTGTAACTTAATGTAACCGTGAAGCATTTGGAATTGCCTTTTGTACCAATTATGCTCTACAAATAAACTTGCCTTCAAACGCTGAAAAACTTTGAGTGGCATGTCTCCTTTTAGCAAACAGCCTGGTCATTTAGAAGCCACAGTACTGAAAGGTTAGATATAAAGAATTCAAGACGCTGTACTCGCACAGCTGGAATGTGGCACTGAGAAATGCCAGACCGCGAGAGGGAAGAGGGCGGGGCTCAGGGAGGAAGCAACTCGGAAGAGATAAGGCCCAGAATATACAAAAGGAAAACACAAAATTTAAATTTAATATTACTGTCCTAACCAGTGATTTCGGTAGGGATGATTTCCCTCTGTCATTTTGAAGGACAGTGTTGTAAAAAATCTGTCTTAAGCTATTTTTATCTGTCAATAATTAACCTCTAATTATATATATATATATTTTAGGTGTTTAAAGTATAGTATATAGCTTTATGAGAAAATAAATAGACCTTAGTTTAGTAGCAATGTTGCACTTAATATGAACTCAAAATGTAAAGGCTGCAATCATTATCCTTGTGAGTCTTACAGTGTGTAAAGTCTACTGACCCACACACCAGACCTCGACAGCTCGCTCTGAAATGTGTGACCTGTTTCAGCGCGAATCAGGCGACGAGGCGTGTGCTCCGTGTGGACTGTTTGTATGTTTTTGCGTGTGCGATCTGAGCCTCTGTGCTCTGTGGAATCAGGAAGTGCCTGGCAGGGTCACAGGGGTCAGAGGTCAGCCCATCTCATGCACAAACCAGCAGCAGCAGCAGAAGGAGGAAAACATGCTTCAGCTTATCCTTATTTACCTACGTTTACTCGTCTTGTGGTAAATGATTCTGACAAAGTAGCGCTAGAGGCATCAAGGTGAACAGGTTTTGCGATTATAAAAGGTCACAGTAGGTTAATGGTGAGAATTTTACTTAGTTTAAAATTGGGGTGGAGGGCAGCTGATAATTATATGCAGGTAGCTATGGTAACTGTCGAAAATGCAGATCTCTAGTCTTAGTATTATTATTGCGAATTTCTCTGTAATACCAGGGCCAATCCACATGAAACTGTCACAAATGTTCAATGTTGTCTCTGCATATAAATTAAGGCAGGCCTCGGCAAATGGCGGCCCGTGGAACAATCTGGTCTGGCCCACTGGCAATGTCCCACAATAAGACTGTGGCGAAGGCTATCGCAGAGTTTAACGCGGACTAGAATCCAGTCCAATATGATTCGGAGCAGGTCCATCCTTTTGTTTCGCACATATTAAGCAGCCATGTGCTTCAAGCCATTGAAGTAACTTTATTTAAACATCTAAACCCCTTTGGCCTTTAGATGCCAAGGGGCTGAAATAAAACGTGTCCGTCAGTGTGAGACTTCTAATAATAATATTAAACTGCGGCTTAGTGTTTTTTCAGGGGTTTAAATGTTGGAAAAGGCTATAGTGTAAAAATAGGCTATACTATGTTAACTGCTATTTGAGCAACTATGGTAATATATTTTCATTTATTCATCCAAAAATATTATATTTGGTGATGGTGTGGAGCTATCAAAATGACCGTCCCAGAGGCCAATGACCTCTGAAAAATCTGGCCCAAGAAGAAATTAATCGAAGAACCCTCTAATTACTTTCTCATATTCAAAAACATGTGCATGATGTTGGCCAGTAGAAAGGACTTTCAGCCATCAGAATAATATGGCAGGTTTGTGAATCCAATCACTATCAAATAATGATCAGAGAAAACATTTTCTTTATGGAAATTTTCTTTCAAAAATAGTTTCTCTCCCATAGAGGTGCATTGGCTCCTGCTCCAACTGGAAGATAATTCTAGATGGTGAACATATCAGGTCTCGTTTATATATAGTACATATAGCATATTCTGAATCAGATTCTGTTCCTCTTGTTGCTCAATGTTTTCTTGTTTTCCTGCACATCTTTCACGCTGTTCTCGGCTAATTCCCTTCTTCTGCCACTGTTTTCCCCGGAGACAGAAGCTAAGCATGTGCTAATCTGAAAGCTTTGTGGGCGTTGTGTTCAAATTGCTCACGGCAATAACACGCACACACACATGTAAATGGCGTGGCTGCTGCTTTTACATTATAAGTGGGTACATCCGGAAGTTGATATTGTGTGTGTGTTGATATAGAGCGGCGTATGACTCATGAAAGCTACTAAGAATAGATAGGATCATAAAGAAAGCAGAGAAATACACTGCCTGGCCAAAAATAAAGTCACCACCTGGATTTAAGCAAGCAAATAGAACTGGGGTTGATGCAGTGTCAGTTTTAGGTTCAGCAACAAAATGAGCTCAAAGAATGAGATCAGCAGAAACATGAACAGCCTGAAGGACCAAGTTATTCCATCAATGTATCCCTTCTTCCCTGATGGTACAGGCATATTCTAAGATGACAATGCCAGGATTCATTGTGCTCACATTGTGAAAGAGCGGTTCAGGAGCATGAGACATCATTTTCACACATGGATTGGCCACCACAAAGTCCATAGCTTAACCGTGCTGAGAATCGTTGGGACGTGCTGGACATGGCTTTGCGCAGTGGTCACACTCTCCCATCATCAATACAAGATCTTGGTGAATAATTAATGCAACTCTGGATGGAAATAAATCTTTTAACACTGCAGAAGCTTATTGAAACAATGCCACAGCTAATGGTGCAGTGATCAAAGCTAAAGGCGGTCCAAGGTGCATGACATTTCTTTTTGGCAACTTTTTTTTTGGCCGGGCGGTGTATGTTAGCGGTGATAAGTGTCGAGAGAGGGTTGTTCCTCACCGTGGAGGAGGGTCTAAGGATGTGGGATACTCTAAGCTTGTTATGTCCGAGTTACTTATTTACGGGACATTACATCTGGTTGGGACATTTCACTTGTGTGTGACTTATTTTGATCATTCTTGATGTCTGATATTGATATTTTGTCCATACCGACCTTTGAGATGACTCCTGTTGTGATATTGGGTTTTACAAAAATAAATTGATTGATTGATGTAATAATCGTATCTAGGACTACGCAACATGAACACAGGTTTTTGGTTTGGAGAGTATGGACACCATCATCATCTTCATTCTAAAAAGAACACTCAACACGGCCCAAATCTAATGCTAAATTCTTTGGGAGCTCTACAGCTGTTCAGAGTCATCCTTCACCAAATCTAATGCTAGCAGCTAGCGCCGAATGCTGGTTTTTCAAAATAAAGAAGCTTAAGCCGAGACAATGCAGGTGAATAGGAAAAAAGGGTGTTCTGTCATTCTTTGTGTTCTTAAATAAGGTATCATAGGCCAAGATTCTTCAGTCTTCATCTGTACTCTGTAGTTGAAGTGTTGGACATTTCGAGCTTAGTCCAAAGATCGTCCTCAGTGGACTAAGACCGAAACGTCCGACACTTCAACTACAGATGAAGACTCAAGAATCTTGGCCTACGATGGGCAGTTCCTGCACGACTGAGAACCGACACAGACTTAAATAAGGTATTTCATGCACAAAATTGGCCAAAATTGCAAATATTTTCGGCAATGAAATATAAACAAGGATAGAGCCAGGTTTAAACGTATGATTTTATTTTGTTGATATATTAATTAACATTTAAAATTTGTTTAATAGGCTTGTTATTAACGAATAAATCTGTAATAATTAAAATTGTGCCCTGTTTTTAGGGTTCAAAACTCAATAAATCAGGCAAGAAACCTTCAAAATGTTGTTAAGTAAAAGACTGGAATGTTTGCAGTCTGTAGGGGCTACGAAAGTAGGGATGCTGTCGCCACAATGTGAGAAAAACGCATTTTGAGAAAATAGTAATTTAAGTTAAGTCTTATATAGTTCAAACGTATTGTAAAGTTTAGGTCATTTACTTGTTTCCAACATTGAGTTTTGCCTGCAGTGTCTCCCCTTAAGCACTGCCCGACTTTCAGAGAGAAGAGAGAGATTTAGGGAGAGAGTGAGTACTGTAATTCTGTTCATTCCTGAATAACTCGTCCCA
>OMNZ01032569.1:9157-28914 GCA_900303255.1 Lesueurigobius sanzi
AAGGCCCCCCCCCTTTCCCCCCCCCCCCCCCGCCCCAACAATAAAAGAAGAAATGCCCAGAGGAAAGGAGGAGGAGGAGGAGGAAAAAAAGACAAAAAATTAAAAAAAAAAAAAAAAGAAATCCTCCTTGACAGAGAGACTGGTGTGTGTGAGCGTGCGTGTGCCAAGCTTGGTGCGGCAATCACCCCCTGGTAAGGTAAACCTGTGTTGGCCATTGAGGACAACAATGTGGCAAGTTTTTCTTTTTATTTTGTTGGTTTTGTGGGAGGGGGGAAAGAGGGGAAAAAAAAAAAAAGAACGGGGGGAAAAATGTGACGTTTTTTGGTATCTCAGGCTGCAGCTGTGTGTCCTTTGGTCTGGCTGTGACCGCCCGCTTTCACACCATCACGGCCCACCCACTCACCTCCACTGCCACCCCAAAAAAAGAAAAAAAAAGGAACAAAAAAAGAGAAAAAAAAGAGAAAAGATGAACAAAGGGGGGCAACAAGAATGGATACCGTGTTCATATGATTTTATTTTTAATGTTCTGTACATTTGTGGAAGTAGGATTACTGTTTTTTTTTAAGTTTGTTGTAGTATGCCATTACCTCCTCACCCTTTGACCCTTGTGTGTCTCCTCCACTCCCGTCTTGGCCTCATCTTTACTGCCTTGCCTTTCTTTTATTTTTAGTCTTTTCTTCTCAGGACAATAATGGAACAGTATTCAGCCGGATAAATTAATTGCCATATAATTTATATTTTTGGACTCATCGCCACCTCCCTAGCATGGCTTCAACTCTCATCTTCAACAGGCATCAGTTGTACTTTTTGAGCCACATTTCCAGACCTGTATCCCGCCGTCCTGTCTCCCCCACCCCTCTGTCCTGCCCCTCCCCTCCCTCTCCTCTCGTCCCGGCCTGTCCCCCTCCTCTCTCTGTATATTAGACAACTTCTTGTCGTTTCAGGTTTCAGGACCAGTGGCGGCTGACGACCCCTCCCCAGGTGGCACCGGCGCCACCTACCGTCTCGGCGGCATCCCTTTCACTCTCTGCTCCCGCTATGCACACTCACCCCATCCTGTCCGTTTGGGGGGGCGGGGGAGGGGGTCAGGGCGACCACAGGCCTACCGCGGGGGGGATTTACTACAACAGCAAGCGCTGATGACCAATCTTTTTTTAGTCCTTTCGTTTTTATCTCACGCATCAAACGACGACATGACAGGCAAAACGCGCCCAAACACATACGATTTACAGGCACTTACATGAAGGCCAAATTACACTAAGTTTCTAACGATGCCAGCGGAGCGACAGGCAGGCAGGCGAGTGTGAGAGAGGATGGCAGGACAAGAGACTAGGGAGTTTTTGGGGTGTACAGTGCGGACCTTTTAGAGCCCCTCGTCCTCTGACTTGGCACAGTGCAGTCACGGCTTGTACGAGGAGGGCATCAGAGCTAATGGCAGTGATTAATTTAAAGAGTGGGCCGGAGCTGTTTTAGGGAGGGGAGAGTCAGGGGCGGGGTTTGTGTGGAGAATTTTTGTTTTTATTGAAAAAAAAAAAAAAGGGGGAGAGGGTTTGAAAAAAATGTTTTGCATTTTTATTTTTATCCCATGAGTCTGTAATTAGAAAAAAAAATAAAGACATTGTGTAAAAATTATAGCGTCTCTGTGTGGTTATTATTGGCATTGGCCTCAAACAAGAGTGCACAAGTCGAATTGTTAGGGATCCAAACTACTTAAACTTTCACATTTCTAAACAACCCAATAACAGATGAGTTTGAGCACGTTTCACAACATTCAGGGTCACCGCCGCAGTAAGGCACACCAAACTATTATTGAAATTGATAAATATGCAGTGTTGTACCCAGATATTAAGTTAAACATACTGAAGGAGGACGAGGTGTTGTTGCTTTACTGGGGGGGGGGGTTAAGTGCCTTTTAAGCCTGAGATTCATCCATTTTTTTCCTTAAAGGGACTATACCTGATGTTTTCCTACTAGTGGAATGAAATGTTTTTCTCCCTTTGTATATTGCAAACATTTGTGGCAATAATACTGTGCATCTAAATATAGAGCATTTATTGTATCTCGGTTGGCAGGCAGGTTTTCTAGCATTTCTGTGACTATGACCCTAAAAAGTGACCCCGCCAGTTGTGAAATGTGCTTATAAACTCATTTGTAATAAGAAACAGGATTTTAGGAAAGTTAGGAATGTGTTTGGACCACAGCTATTTTACCCGCTCCCTCTTGCATTCTTTAAAAAAATATGAAAAATCAGGTATAATTCCTTTAAGTTGAGTTTCCCTGAATTTTGTAGGATAATGTCTAAATTGCAAGTTGACAATTTCTGTGGAATTGCTATTTTACATATTGTATATGAGTGGTAGGACTGGGCAATATGGCATGTTTATACAATAGTAAAGCTATATCTTTTAAATAAACTTAAGCAATGAATGAATCATTTGACTCCAAACTCAAAACCAATTCTAAACTTTTAGCTTCAACCATAAAATTGACTGCTAAAATGGACTATTGAAAAGCTCTTTGACGATCGAGATAGTCTTAAATTGAGATTAATTGCCCAGCTCTAACCACTGGTTCTGAAACCTTTCCGATCAAGTGCCAGTAGGCCCAGAGTACCACTGTACAATACAATTTATTAAAATAGACCAAAATTATATTAAGCCATTAAGTTACCCTCAATGGTTCATGTCCCTCTGATTGGGAGTCACTGGCTTCATCTATGACAAAACAGTCCATTAGAATAATCTGAATGTTGAATTCAAAGCTCCATTTCTAGTTTCTCATTCCAAATTGAGTTTCCCAGTGATACATAGTGAAGATCTAGTAATTGAATGCATTTAAGCGAGGTGGGTTGAGGTGAACTGTGCCTGTCCTTAAATGTCCTTAGTATTAAGAACCGCAAGGGAAAACAAAGAGTTGTGAAATGTAACATGACTGCCACCTAATGGCAATGAAGTGCACTAACTAGTCAAAGGTTTTTATTCCACAAAGAAAAAAAAATCTGTACAAGGAATTCAATTGCAAAACAAACTTTTGATGATTTATTGTAGACTTGTGGGCAGAGAGGCTCATCTGTGCTTTTTGAACGCTACAAAAGGTACACAAAAAAAGGTATTGGATTAAAATCCCTATGCAAATGTATGTGTCGTTAGCATGAATGAATCATTTTCTCACCCTTCCTTTTGGTATTCTTTTTCATGAGTTTCTTCTTTTTCTTAGGCCTGGCGCTGTCCCCATCCTGCAACAACAAAGCACTATTAACGAGGTTTATGTTTCCAGAGCGCTGCCGTAAAGGGGCAAATAAACCTTAAGCTTGAATGACTTTTTCCGCAGCTGCAACAATCTTTCATGTAGCCTCATTACTCCAAGACTCATTAGAAAGTCTTCTGGCAGTGAATTTAGACAGGAAACTGTACAGTAACCGAGGCGGCCAAGTGCAGAAGCAGCGTAGCCTGTGCCAATTACTGCCAAAAGTGAGTTACTAAATTATATACTGCGTATGAGGGGAAGTACATAAAAGTTAACAGATCTATTTAAACTAAAAGTGCTAATCCAATTTCATGCAAACAGGCAATCATTATTAAGGCTAATGGAGCACAACAGCACCGAGTAAGTAATTTTTCCCCATATACTACTGAAAATATGTACAGTAAATATCAAGAAATAAAGACAAGATGTGACTACTTACTGTAATGTGATTGAAAAACCAAATACTTCAAATATAGCTAAATTATTTAATAACCTTTCACTCAAGTATCAAATAATGCAATTATGGCAATGGGGATCAGACCATCTACTTCTGGGTTAATAGGGAACTCTTCAACTGACTTAACATCTACTATAGAGTAAATAAATAATATTAAATTGTCTTCCTGTGTTGTGCACTTACCGGGCCCGGCTCTCCGCCCGTTAGCGCAGAGATGTCGCTGAAGTGGGTGATGCCGCTGAGCTGCCCTAACATCCCCATCGAACGCCTCTTCTTGGAATTTTTCTGACCTTTGGACATCTGCAGGCGGACCATCATCGACTCCTCATAGTTTTTCCTACAGAGAGAAAGCGTAATATCAACAGCCAAGTACAACTTTTAGTCAGTAAAATGATTCCGAAACGATTGGATCTGATTTCACCCGATTGCTAGCGTTTGGTCGTGATGTGCGACATCACCTACAACACCCGCCTCCCCCGCTCGCTGAACGGCTATTCAACCGATGTATCGAAGTCACTGAGATCAGACCCAGAGGTAACATGTAGGGAAATTGCCCGGAGTTTACGGATGGCTATGGCCAGGCTAGGAGGTTAGGACGTTTCCCTCTTTATCCAAAAAGCTTTGTCTGCGAATGAATAGACCTAGACAGTTCGTGGGTCTCTTGAAACCAGTAGGAGTTGACCTCTAAGTCCCGCCTCTCTTGGTTCTAAAGACTGAAAAACATCTGACCTATTCACACCTAATTATTGCTCGTTACTTTCCTATTGAATCTTTGCCTGCGATGGACAACTCCTGTACGACTGAGAACCTACACAGATGAACTGTTGTTAATTAATGTTAATTTTGGCATCAAATTGCTATAGATTTAGTCTTAAAATGGCAACACACATGAGGGGTCCCATGACAAATCATGGCATGTGAAAAAGTTTTATTAAGCCACGCCTCCTCAGACTCAAGAGATTAACAACTCCTTGTGAGTAGCTTGTTTAAGCCTAACTCTATCTAATTATATTCTCTTCTTCAAGGAGCTTCTCCCTCATGAGCAAAGTACAGACCTGCTCCTATTGGTAGTGAATTAAAATGATATGAGGCTATTTCAAACTGTATCACTGACGTTCACATAGTTTTAGTCCCTTCTTATCCTTTTTATTTCGTCTTTATTAGCCAACAAAAATATGTAGATTGAAGTCAAAGTTTAGTCTCTTTAACTACTTTTAATTTAATGTTAGTATAATTTTAGTCAGCAATAATATTACATTGACTAAGATTATGATAAAATACTTACGAAATGAACGCAGACAGCAAAGTGGTAACCCGTTAAAGCCACTGAATGTTTTATCCAAATACCTGTGCGTCTCATCGCGGCTCTCCTTCTCGCTCTGGAAGTCCTGCCGGTCCCTGATCTCCTCCGGGGCGTCGCTGTACTGCTGCCTCAGCTCCTGGATCACAGAACTCCTAAGAGCCGCGCGCCGCATGCGCTCCACCTGCGCCTGCTTCTTGTCCGCCTCCGTCACGTCTCCGTCTGAAAGAACCACGTTGTCCAATAGAAATAAACACGCTTTTTTTGTTCCATAGATGTTCCTGAAAAAAACATCTTGTGTTCGAATAAGCTAATAGTATCCACCTACCGTAATGCATAGGAGCAATCTTGGGCGGTACGTATTTCCTGGATGTTGGTTGGCCTTTTTTAGTTGTGGCTTCCTTATCCTCTTCTTCAGACTCTGATTCACTAAGCTGAAATAAGATAAATTCAATTCACAACATTCAGCCCCAAACTAGTAACCATAATACACAAGGTCTGAACAATATATTATCCTTACCTTACTGAGGAGATTTCCTGGATTAGGTCTAAGTTGTAGAGGGTCATTTTCAGCTGAAAGTTTAAAAATTGTGGTTAGTAAACAAACATAATATTGACTCTAATAATGTATTGTAAAATTCTCACCTAGACTGCCAGTAACAGCTGTGCGCACTAGTTTATCAATCTGGTATTTCAATTTGTGATCCAGCGGTCGCATCTTTTCCAGGACCTTACCAAACAGGGAAGATGCATACAAAGTCAACTCCTAAAGTACCTTAGGAGTTGTGTTTGTTTATTGTGGTAATCTTATTTAATGTTACCTACCGTTCTGACTGTGACAATACGTTCCAAAGCCTCGCTGTCTTTGATTTGGCCCCCTTCAGTCTTGATGCTGATCAAGTGCGTGAGGTCTTGCAAATAAAACAGGAGCAGGTGATATCTGAGGTCCAAGAATGAGAGACCCTGGAGGAGACAGTGGATCAGTGTTAAATCTTAATTTAATTCAAGTATAATCACTATGTTTTACAAAATTGTTAACTTTATGTGGTGACTTGGCATAGTATTGTATCCTAATACTCACTGAACACGTCAACAAACCTTTGAAGTTTTAAGAGCACCATCTTTCAATTTATTTAGGAGTTCTCGTACATGGCTTGTAACTGCTACCACCTAAAGAGACACATTATTTGTCGTCAAAATGTGACAATGTTGGCAAATTTAAAGTTGTGAATGCGTAATAACGCATTACCTGCTCAGTAAGATTATTCAGCAGCGAAACAGCTTTTGGCAGATCACTTTCTACCAGGTCCTAGAAAGAAAAATCCCATAAATTCCTCACATGTACAATAATGATGAATAATGAAATATGGAAAAAAGGATATATTTTAATATCCTTTTTTCCATTGTTTATTATTTATCATTATTACAAGTTTATGTTTCATGTTGCACGAGTACACCGAAGAAAATTCCTAGTCTGTGAAACCTTCATTGACAATGGCAATAAATTCTATTCTGATTCTGAATAGAAATATTTCATATTACACAATGGTAAACGTTAGCATGCTAGTAGCAAAACAAGTAAACTAGGCTTTAAAGTTAATCAACAGAGAACATACATTTCCAAGATCATCCAGAGCAAACATCACAACATTGGTGTAGCGTACATTAAGCTACATGTGTCAAAATAAAACAAGAAATGTGTTGAAATCGGATTAATTGCACACAATTCTGTACTCACGTTGTCAACAGAGGCAGCCATTTTGATTGCAATGCTCTCCACGGAAGCCGCCGTGGCACAAACACCAATCCCGCTACAGATTGATTTTTTTTTTTTTTTGCATTAAATGATCCAGATCCACTCCAATTAAAAAACAAAAAATCTGTTTCCGTATAGTTTTTTGTAGTCTGTGTTGCTATTTTTTGCAGGTTTGTAAAAAATAGTAGGCCAACTTTTCTTCACATGTGGGAGATAGATCGTAATAACTTTTAGGCCTTTATTACTATAGCTATATTCTATTTGGAAATTTTAATGATATCGATCATAAATCGTTTTTTTATGCTGTATACTTCTTTCTCCTTGCTCTCTTCATGTATTTGATGATTACACAACTTCTAGAGAGAGAGAGAGAGGGGCTGGAGAAGATGTGAGTGAGTGAGTGAGTGATGGGAGGAGAGACAGTCAGGGGAATGGGTTTGACTTGTCTTACACCTGTCTGTCTATTCCACTTTAAGCCATAGTTTTTCTCTCAGAGTTTCAGAGAAGAAGCTGGAGACTCTGCTATCGCCATGGTAAGTCAGGAATTAAATTATTAAGGGGACATAACACAAAGCCAGGACGCAAATAAACTAATTCATGTATATGTTTAGATTATTTTATTCAGTTTTGTCCAGGCCAGCTGTTTTTTGTCTAATGTTTAGAGTTGTAGTTATTATAATAAATGTGCCAAAGAAACATTAGATTAATGAGTATTACAATATTGCTTGCAAAAATTTGGAGATATCTAAAAGATAACCAAATTACAATTTACAAAATATGGTCTAAAATAAAAAAAATAGGACATTTGACTAAAATTAAATAATACATATACAATGTAATGTAAACAATGCAATATTTATCTAAAACTGTTTCAATTCTATTAAATTTAAGCAAAACTTGTCATATAGTTTATTTCTTTTATCAATTTTCCACAAAACATGGCCTACAAAGATGCTATTCAGGTCTAAAACAAGGCTATGATTAAGGAAAATCATGACTAAAACCAGACTTTTGTAATATTTTAAGTTACTATGCATTTTGTTTTGGCCTGTGTTTGCATAAAACATGTGAAACTCAGCCAGATGGAAGACCTCAGTGATATTTTGATATTCTTATGATATGATTAATGCATCTCCTACTAATATTGTGATAACCATGATTCAGCATTGGTGCATCTCTAAAATCCATATGCATGAGTAATTAATATGCATGTTATGATGCTGTATTCATTGCTTTATCTTGGCTTTGCACAAATTCACCTTAATCCACAAGGCAAAATAGAAACAGGCACTTACTAACTGCACTTTTACATAATATTTTAATTTTTTCCTACAGATGTCTGATTCGCGGGTGTCCTCTGTCATCCAGGAGTGGGTGAGCTCATACCAGGGCCAGACGCACTCCACTCCGCCGGGGCCGCCTCACATGGACCTGCTGTCGTACGCCCAGGGGCTCAGAGCGGAGGACAGGGGGGTGGCTGAGCAGATGATGGGGCTGTCCTACCTGCCTTACACCACGGCCTGCCTCAGTAACACGTCCAGCTCCATCACAGAGGCCGGCGCTCACCAGGAGAGCCACAGTCCTCAACAGGTGGGTGCAGAAACATGGGGCTTTTCAAATGTCAGGTCTCTCAGACATTCATGTAAGGCAGCAGCAGCACGGGATGTTTGGTTTGAAAGAGTGTTTGAAAGGTCTATCTTGTCTGCAATTGCTATTTTTTTTGTTTTGTTCGTTTTTGAGGGGCATATCACTCAGCCCTAGTTCTCAACTGCTGCGTAGGGACCTGAAAGTTGGTTTGCGGAATCATTTTCAGTGGTTTGCGAGCCTTTCCTGGGCGATAAAATTCCCCAAATATCTGTTAAATCTGTTAGGGTTTGTTATTTTAATCATAATTTTCAGTTTTAATGATTATTTGATGCTTATGCAACTCTGATTTGTAGGAAATCATTTGTATTTGGCCCAGTAGATATTCTGGGGAAACAAAGAAGTGTGTTTCTGGCTATAATTTAATGTGGCACAAAGTCTTCAAGCGGGTCTTAAAAAAATCTTAAAAGGTAATATATTTGACTTCAGGATTCCTGCATATACCCTGGAATTAATGACTTTGATAAAAAAAACTATTCTCCTGGTAAATTGTAATTTTCAATTTGTCTGAAGTCAGGTCAGGATACACATAAAATGGAATAAATATTTTGTTGACGCCATGGCTTTAGTTTAAAACTTTAAGGAAAACTCACATCCAAGAGACAATTTATTTCACCAGAACATAGATTTAACAAAAAAAAAAAAGGTTTTTCATAGTAATCTTGTTTTTATGCAATTAAATTAACATTTGTTTTGCTCAATAAGGACTCATAAGGACTCCTATAGGAACAGAGGAGTACAGAACACTTTGGGGTACCCTATTTTGTTCGTACTGCTCAGCCATTTAGTACTTAGTCCCCCCGTCCCACCAATTTAGACAACAATTTAAATGAACAAAATAAAGTTACATCATTCAGACTCATTGCATAAAATCTACGATGTTGAATGTCCCAACTTTCTACAATATTTTGTGACCTTGTGCGTGTGCTCTTGGACCAAAACTGCCAATGAAACGCTCCAATGCTGATCTCCATCTAATCTAAGTTTAAATTTGTCCAATCTGTCCTTCCATGTCCCACCACATCACACATAATTGTAGTCTTGATAGCAATTTGTATGACTTTATTTTCCATCTGTGGCATGAATTTGAATAACATAATCTTCGCTGATGTTACTATGGTTGTCTATTGTTAATTGTACTGTTGTTACGGTCTCTCTTTTTCTTCTTTTTTGTTGTCTGGTGTGTGCTTTTTCTGCTTCTTGCCCTCGGTCTCTTCTTCCCGCCCTGTCCATCTCTTTTGTCTCCCCCCTCTTATTCGCTTTCTCTCCAGATCACTGGACAGGTTATAAAATGTCAGACACTTCTGGCGATGATGAATAAATCAGGCAAGAGATCAGGAATCAGTTCAATGTGTTATCATCTTCTTCTATTTTTTGTTCTTTTGATTTTCTTATTTTTTCGCGTTTAGGGCATGACGTATGGTTTTATTCTGTGTGAGAGGAAATTACATAATTAGTGAGGACAATGAGTTTAAACACAACCAATAATCAACTCACAGGGATGCATGTTCAGGAAAATGAGTGAACTTCTTCATCTTCTTCTTGAATTTCTGGCAGACTAGACACCCAATGTGTATTGCTGCCCAAATGAGGGAACAATGGGAGTTCAGTCTCATATAGAAAGCTGATTGAGACAGGAGCATAGGTGCACCTGCAAAGGGGACAGCTTCAGGGACAAAGAGGAAGGTGGGAATTTCTGTGTAGGGGAAAAATTATTGTAAACTTTGTAAATTGAATGTAAAATATCTATAATAACTACACACAATAAAGAAATTATCACTTTAAAACATGTATGTGTAAAAATATTATTTTCAATGTCACTATTAAACTTACTTCTGTGGAATAAAGGGGGCTGAGGCTAGAAAGTAAGTTTTTGTAGGGGTACAAAACTCTTTGGAGGGGTACTTAAATACCTTTTTCTATTTAATCAAAAAAAGGTAACAAAGAATACAGAATAATGCAGACATCTTAAGTGCGGTTTGTCCCATTGTCTCTTCTCTTTGTCTCTTCTTATGGTCTCTTTCTACATCTCAAAATGTCCGATCTTATACCAGAATTTGTTGTGTCTTTGGACAGTGCTTTGTCTCCCTCTGATAGAGAAATGTCAGAGTGGCTTCCATGGCGCCACCGTCCTCATTGGCCCCAGATTGTTTTCAGTCGCCAAACTAGAAAGAACTGTCCTCTCATCACACATGAGCAGAAAAAGCAAACAACATATCGACACTTCCTGATGTCACCAACACTGATCTGCTCATTCTGTTCCTCCAGGACTTCTCCCCGTTCCTGCACCCCTCGCTGCGCGGCCCGCTGACCAAGCGCAGCATCAGCAAGGACAGCCCCGAGTACCGTCTGCGGCGCGAGAGGAACAACATCGCGGTGAGAAAGAGCCGGGACAAGGCGCGCCGGAGGATCATGCTGACGCAGCAGAGGGCCCTCCAGCTGCAGGACGAGAACCAGAGGCTGCAGCTGAGGATAGGGCAGCTCACGCAGGAGCTGGACACTCTCAAACACCTGCTGTCCCAGAGACACATGCAGGGAGCGGAGGACGGGACGGGGGACACCTCCATCTGAAGCCATCCACTTGGATGTACAGTATGTGTACATAGAGAGGCGGGGAAGACAATATTATATTCTATTTCATTAGTGAGATATAGTAAGGTGAGACACTGCAAATAGGGAATAGGGAAAAAATGAATTTGAAGAGTTTTGAGTTTCAGTTTGAAACTATTTCTGTATATTACTGACATAAATATGACAAAAAATCTTGCTACTTTTCTCTTATTTAATGTTTTCAATTAACAATGAGGCATTTTATGTGTGAAAATTGCTGATATTTTCTGCAACAAAATCTAAATAATGGATCGAGCCGTGTGTAAATTTATGGTTGTATTTAGTTTACCTTTTTTAGTTTTTGAAAAAACTAGCATAAGTGAATAAATCTGTAAACATTTTAAATTTCGACTTGTTTTTTGGGGTTCTGTAGGAGCTGCTATCGTGCAGATGTTGCTACAATGTGAGAAAAATGCATTTTGAGAAGATGGTCATTGAAGTTACAAGTTCCCTTATAGTTACATGGAGAAATGTTGAATCAATAATTAAACTCCTCATTGTAAACATTAGGTTGTTTATTTGTTTACATGTTAAAAGAGCAAACTGGACCAAAACCTGAAAATTTAAAATAGATTTTGGCCACAATAAAAATATGGTAATAGAATGATAGCATGGTATTTAAATGAGTAACAACATGGCAAAGAAGGTTTTAATTAGTCATGAAATCTAGATACACACATCATCCTACTTCATTTCTTGGTAATAATCAGGGTTTCCAAGAGGCATTAAAAAGTATTAAAAGTCATTAAAAGAATTGTGCCAAAAATGAGGCCTTAAATGTCATTAAAAAAGCATTAAATATAATTCAAACTGGCATTAAATCAAAAGTTCTCAGAAAATAATGAAATTATTCAACTAATATTACAGCAGAAGTTCGTCAAACATACAAAAATTCGGGTCTAGAGTGCAGTTTTGGTAGAAATCATACATTACTTCTGGTCAAAAGTTGTTAAAAATGTAATATTTGGGCATTAAAATGTCATGGAAAAGCATTAAATTAGACGTGCTGCTACCTGTAGAAACCCTGATCATGTAATAATGGCAAGGCACATGTATGTGTAGAGCACAATTCATGTAATTCAAAGTGCTTCTGAATTACAAAATACTACATGGAAATCAAATCAATCCATAAAAAGTGAAATAATCAAGAAATGAAAAGCACAGAAATGATGACCCTAACCTTCTCTCAATGTAAAGACTGTAAATTATCATGACACATAGCTATGTCTGCCTTGGTTATCCTTTGTACTTCCATCTTACCACACTGTTTCATTACAACCTGCAGCGTGTTTTACTAAACTGAATAATTTTAATATTCAGGCGATGCACATCCTACAATCTGATCCATACAGGCTGTAGCCTATTCTTCTGCCATCTTAAAATGGTATAAAATGTGTATTTTAGAAGCCTATACCACATTATTGTAGATGTAACTATATACATGCAGGCAATATAAGGTCTACATGATAATATCTAAATTGTTGTTTGAAAGATATTCAAATTTACAATATCTAGCATCTCTCATGTTAATAAACCAACATAAACCTGCTCAAACTGCTGCTGAAAAATGAGAAATTATGCATTTTTCTACACTTTTATAGCCATTCAAGTCAATTATATTGAAATCAACGTCGGAGAGATCCAGCTTTTGTCACATTTCTGACGGTTTGCAAAAAGTTATTGAGAAATTCCCCCAAAATATTGAGATATCTTTTACGACAACTATACGACAATAACAGGACGCATATTTTTTATTTTATTTAATACAAACGTTCAGTGGGAGGAAAACAAATAGTGGGTAAAGAGGTTTGAGGATGTACAAGCACTTTTCTTATTTGGTAGAGTATGGTAAATAATGTAAGAGGGATCAGGTCTCATTGTATTTTACAAATTAGTTCCAGATGTCGTTGTAAATGGACAGTTTATTGTTTCAGCAGTTAGACATACGAGTGTTGATTCGTTTAATACATTTAAGTAATGATTTCTTGATATTCTTTGTTTATCCTTCTGGGTTTAGCAACATCATCTTAAACTGGACAGCTAGTTTAAAAGAGAACTGCAGGTGGCTCGTGATTTGATTTGGGGGATTGCCTAATAATCCACCTTTAACTTCACAATTTCTCTCGGTCGACGTGTTGCCCAACGGCGTTTTGCAACCGGCAGTTCAGTCCACTTAAAGTCTTTTACAATCGGAAAAAACATCACAATAAGCTAAAGAGTAAAGTTTAAAACTGAGGTGGAAGGGGCCTGAACTAAAAATGCAGATTTCTCGTTTTGTTTTTTTGCTGATTTCTCTGTCATTCTTGGGCCGATCAACATGAAACAAAAACTGTCACAAAGTCCAATGTCTTCTCTGCCAGCACATGAACTAAGCTCTAATTATCTTCCCATAAAGGTGTGCATGTGGCTTCTAGAAACGGCTTCTCTCCCTTTGTGTTGCATCGGCACCTGCTCCGACTGAAGTACAATTCCATAACATGAACCCAACCTATTGTATAATCAAAATTTCTTCTAGGCATCGTTGAGATTGTGTGAGTTGTACTTGAACACACTGGCACAACCCGTCCTCGTGTCTCAAAGGGCGGCCCATTTTTAAATCATACGAGAACATCTTTGATTATATGCTTTCAGCGCACGTTCTGGCAAGTGCTCGCCGGAACAGCGCGCTCTATCATTAAGCCTCATCACCGCGCGCTTCGTTCTCTGTCCCCTGCGTTTTACCATTAGCTGCAGCCAATACCACAGGAACGGATGTGACGCCGGAGACCGTTGTTCACCCGCGGTTTCCCTTCTGTGGGACGGGGCCAGATTTCGACACACGGCAGGCCGGAGATGGGGCACGCATATAGAGAGAAGATGGTATCAGTAGGCTTCGGGGGCTGCCAGAGCTTTCCTGTGGCTGCGATGGCACCGGAGGGTCTCAGAGATAGGGGGACGCCGCGGGGAAGGGGGGGGATACGGGGCGGATGGACTGACCGTATTCAGGGGTTGTACAATTGGTTGGGTTCACGTGACGTTGCAATATTCTAAGGAGCCTATGGTTCAACGTGGAGGTGGTGGGGGTCAACTGAGAACTCTGTGGTATGGTAACTGTCACAAAGCAGTTTTCTAGTCGTAGTTTTTCGCTAATGCCTCTGTAATTCCTGGGCCAATCCACATGAAACAAAAACTGTCACAAAGTCCAATGTCTTCTCTGTCAGCACATATGAACTAAGGTCTGATTACTTTCTCATAAAGGTGTCCAAAAGTGGAGACGATATTCAAAAACATGTGTGTGATGTTGGTCATAGTTTGTGAATCAAAACATTAGCAAATAGTGAATGATCATGGAAAACATTTGGACATTTTCTTTTCAAAAACTGTATCTCTCGAGAGTTATACTGGTGCCTGACTCCCAACTGCACAGTGGGTAGATTAATTGTGGGAATTATTTGAAAGAATTAGCCTATTATGTGCCAAAATGGATCTGGTTTGTGGTTAATATTAGTGCTCAAAAGTCTGACTTAATAACACAAAAACTTTTATTTCACTCATGGTTAGTGGTTACATGAAGCCATTTACAGTCAAAAAACCTGTTTGTTTACGCTTTTCAACTAGAGAAACCAGCCAAATGTCCCTGATCAAACATTTACATATTGTGCATCTTGAAACAAACATCAATTTTGTCCTGTATATCAGCTGAAGTGAGTATCTCTTTGCTCCTGAACAATTTTCCTGGCAGTTGTTGAAGGTCATGTAAATGTTAGATCCGGGACATTTGGGTAGTTTCTGTTTCATTATAATTTCTAAAGAGTAAACTCAGTTCTTTGACAATAAATGGCTTCTATGAATGGAAAGAAAGCTTTTTGTGTCATCGATAAAGATTAAAAGGGGATGTGAACTTATGAGCACAACTGTAACTGAAATTACTGGAACTATCCATGAAAAGGTCAATGTGTTTATTTGCTGTAATCGCTTATAGAATGGTGACTTTTCATTCAACAACACGATTCAGTCTGTTGAAGAGCTATTACTATTAGTATTATTAGTTGTATCTTTCCAATTCCTTCAAATCTCAAGGAGGTTTCTGAGTAAAGTGCACTTCCACTGGATTTTTGTATCATGGTTCCAAATGTTGGATCTGTGTTCTGCAATTCTTGTATTCACTTTTGTTCTAAGTGTGTGGATATTGTTTAGCTTTTGTGTACATTTTCTTTGTGTCTATTTCTTTCAAAGGCAATGAATTGTCTTTAGTTTCATACAGGCCCCTGTTCTCATTCTGAAAATGCGTTCTCAAATTATATAGAATTGGTGAAGTCCAGCACCCAAAGACAAAGACAGTATTCACTTGTGTAAATGAAATAAACGGATTATATTATTTCATCTAAACTTCAAAGATTTCTGTCATGAGATTGCCCTAAAACGTCTCTAAAAGTGTGGCCATGGTCTTTCGCTGTAAAAGTTTTCTCCCCTATTGTAGATGTCTGGAATCTGTTCTTTAACGGCAATTTCTTCATTTTGTAAACTAATGACATGGCATACAGCTACAGGCAAAACCTACAATATAACGTTCTAATATGTGTGTTTCCCATTGAAATAAACCTATACAAAATGATTAGCAGAATTTGATTTGATTCTAATCTGATTAAAAATGTAAATAAATATTCTTACTTTCACCTTTCAATGTGCGATTATAAAGAAGAAGAGGCAGGCTATCGGACTTAATGTATTCTATAAATACTTTTCTCCCATTATGGTGTCACATGTACCAACATCACAACATCCTGCAGAGTCTATAGCTTGAAAAAGGTGGGCAGCTAAGAAATCTATGGTGGTGACTATGGCAACTTGGTAACTTGGTTTAGTTAATGGCTTATATCTGTGTCATTCCTGGGCCTTTCCACATGGAACAAAAACTGGCACAGAGTTCAGTGTCTTCTCTGTCGGCACGTATGAACTGAGGTCTAATTATTTTCTCATGAAGGTGTCCAAAAGTGGAGACAATGAAAAAAACGTGTGTGTGTTTAAGCCAGTTTGTGGAATCGAATCACTGTCAAATACATACAGGTAATGATCATGTTCAACATTTTTGGACTTTCTATTTTGAGAACTTTTGATGTATATATCCATCCATCCATTTTCTTCCGCTTTATCCGGGGCCGGGTCGCGGAGGCAACAGAGCAGAGATGCCCAGACTTCCCGATCCACGCACACCTCCTCCAGCTCTTCCTGGGGGATCCCAAGGCGTTCCCAGGCCAGCTGAAAGACCTCGTCTTTCCATCGTGTCCATCGGGTCTTCCAGTGGGACGTGCCTGGAACACCTCTCGAGGGAGGCGACCAGGAGGCATCCGAAACAGATGCCCGAGCCACCTCAGCTGGCACCTTTCGACGTGGAGGAGTAGCAGCTCTGTTCCGAGCTCTTCCTGGGTGACTGAGCTCCTCACCCTATCTCTAAGGGTGCGTCTAGTATATAACTGACACAAATATGACAAAGAAATGTATTGGACATTTTCTGTCATGACATACGGTATTAGTTACAAAGTTTTGTCCAGAAGGGATTTTACTTTTTGAATAAGCTATTAGTGAATAAATCTAAAAATTTTGCATCGCTTTTTGGGGGTTCAAAACTCAACAAATCAGGCTAAGAATAAAATGTTGAAAAATTCCTTCAAAAACATTGTTAAGTACAAGACTGGAAAGTTTGGAGTCTGCAGGACAGGGATCTCCTGCCCTTTCCAAGTAGCTCGCCATATTCCTACATACGTCACATTTTAAATGCATTTTCTTTCATTCCTGAACATGTTGAACGCAATCTAGAAACCTTTAGGTAAATGCAGTAAGATATAAAGAGTAAATCCACTTAAGTCGTGTACAGTAGTTATACAAGTGTCTTCGAAGCATCTTTTTTTTCCCCCATAAAAGTAGCTCAAAGGGTATGAAGCATGTATGAATCACTGCAACAATTACACTCCTTTTTGTAAAAACGATTTGTCTCCAGGAAAAAGTTGCAAACTGGCCCCGAACCTGAACATTTAAAATGACTTTTGTTCATGTGCGGAGTGGCGTGGAGGCAGCTCTTGTGTGTGAAGTGTCTGTTGAAATGTCCCGCAGCGTCGTGTGGGGCAATCTGTGGTCCCTGGACTGCAACATCTGAAGTGAGGAAAGACTGTATTTCACCCAAAATCTATGGAGTTACTCAACAGCAAACAGCAAACCACCGGACGAGACCTCAACCAAGACGGCGATGTTTGATTATGTTAAGGTCAGAGGAGTAAAGTGGACAACGTGTGAATCAGGGAAGTTCATCAAGATGTCTTTTAATTTCATTTTCACAGGGATTTAGTTGAAGATTTGAGTAATAAACAATAAAGTGGGTTCCTTTGATTCTTTTCCCATCTGGATAATAACTTTGATTAAATGAACTTTAACTCCTAACAATAATGTTTTGTCAAATGATGAAAAGAATGTGTTGTGAAATGTCAGGTTTTCATCAGTATTCAGAGATTACACGCCCCACATACAGACTCCTCCCATTTCAGCCCATTATGGTTGACTCAATAACAGCAGATGCATGAATCGAAACTAGAGCCCGACTGATATGGATTTTTTTTTCCATATGAGGGCGGTTGGAAAGACCAATAGTCCGTTACTAAATTGGTTGTAAATATGTATGGTATTTTTTGAATCCACCAAACAGCACACTATAACAACAGCTAGATAGTCATAGAAATACACTTTATTGGCAAATGTATTTAAAATTGTTTCGTAAATGTCTTATTAAACAGCCTCCTCTTCGGGTTTAGCTTTAGTTGCTCATTCACGCTTACGTCAATCTTTTCTGTCATTGCTACATTCAAGTACACTACAGTAGCGCAGACACACTAAAAACTGGTCCACAAAATACGACTCTACACAGGGGGATGAATTTCAGGCTGTAAAATGCATGTATTCATTGAATAGGGGACAATTTAAGTTTTCAAACAAGATAATATCAGCCGCCCGATGTGTCGGCCCGAATCGAAACAAGACGTTTTCAGACCAGAAAAAGTTATGCAAGATGTTTATGCATAGAGCCTGTGGAGGAGCCTTGTATGAAATATTGCCTAAAAGATTACTACTGTAGTCTACCGTCATAATCTTATGTACTGTAAATTTTATTAAACAGATTAAAAACATTGATGTTCATGCAAAAATGCAAAAAGATTGAGGTGTGTCCTCCTGGTTGTACTTGGATTTCGTCAGGTGTGTCGGTCAACTGCTATTTCAGACTTCAATTGTTTTAATTATATAGAGAGAATATCATGAATACTGCTGCTGGCAATGCATTTGTGTTTTTGTGGTTTAGACTGGTTAATAGTGAGTCAGGTCATAATTAAAGGTCCTATACCTGATTTTTTTTCATAGTTGAGGAATGAAATGTGTTTTGCCAATTTCATGAGTTTGCAGGCTGCTTTCCTTCTGTCACAGTGGCCCTAAAAAGTGGCCCTACAAGTTGTGAAATGTTCTTATAAACTCATCTCTGTGAAGAAATTGGATTTTAGGAATGCATGAGGAAAGGTAGGGATGTGTTTGGGCCAAAACTATCAATCTAATTTACACGCACTCTCTTCCATTAGTTGTCATTTATGAATCAGGTAGTGCTTTAAAGTCCAAATTAGATCTACTTTTTGACCCCTTTTCGACCCATTTAGTTCTGTTCTGATCTGGTGGTACTTGAAAGGTCAATTTAGGAGGTGCTTTAAGTGCTAAGTCCAGCAATGTTTTCGTTTTTAAATTCTATTTGCGTAATACATTTTCATATTGAATGGACCAATAAAAGTAGAAGTAGCTAAATACTGAACATAATACTGTTTGACTTATTAGGTTTATTATAGGTTTTAAGAGTAGCAGGAGATGGGGTCGGCTCTTCACCAAATGCTTTATGTGGCTCAATGAGTGTGACAGGGAACTTTAATTTAATGGATTTAATCTCCATCAAAATATACTTTGCAGTTGCACTAAGCCATTATATTTGTCCCTACGCCATATATCTCAACAGTGGTGGAAAGTAACAAAGTAAAAAGTACAAGTTAAAACTACAAATTATAGGTACTTTCACTTTTAATGATGAATAACTTTTACTTTTACTTCACTACATTTCAGAGCCTGTATCTGTACTTTCTACTCCACTACATTTTTTCAATTGGGTTGAAAGTAAAAGTATTTTATTTTCAAAGTGACCTCTCTGTGGTGAACTGGTTTAGACCCAGTTTAAACTTGGTTTAGTCCTGGTTTAGACTTGGTTTATACCCGGTTTAGTTGTGATTTAGACCAGGTTTAGTTGTGGTTTAGTCCTGGTTTAGTCCTGGTTTAGACCTGGTTTAGTTGTGGTTTAGTTCTGGTTTAGTTGTGGTTTAGACCTGGTTTAGTTGTGGTTTAGTCCTGGTTTAGTTGTGGTTTAGACCTGGTTTAGTTGTGGTTTAGTCCTGGTTTAGTTGTGGTTTAGTCCTGGTTTAGTTGTGGTTTAGTCCTGGTTTAGTTGTGGTTTAGTCCTGGTTTAGATGTGGTTTAGTCCTGGTTTAGTTGTGGTTTAGTCCTGGTTTAGTTGTGGTTTAGTCTGGGTTTAGTTGTGGTTTAGTCTGGGTTTAGTTGTGGTTTAGTCTGGGTTTAGTTGTGGTTTAGTCTGGGTTTAGTTGTGGTTTAGTCCTGGTTCAGTTCTGGTTTCGACCTGGTTTAGTCTGGGTTTACTTGTGGTTTAGATCTGGTTTAGTCTGGGTTTAGTCCTG
>OMNZ01032583.1:7451-20297 GCA_900303255.1 Lesueurigobius sanzi
GCAAACAAACTCTTCAAATATACAGTAGGAAAAGAGTGAGGTGAGAAATTCAATTTTTGCCAAATTTTTTGGTTGTTTTTCTGCTTCTATCATGATTACTTCATTGATATGACTCGACTACAGCATTCAGATGATAAGATGAATAAAGAGTCCAAGCACCTGATGGTGCACTATGAGGCGGTGTTTCAGAAGCAATGAAACAAAAAAAATACCAGGCGAAAATACAAATAAAAAATGTCCCAAGACCTCAGAGGGTTAAGTTCATTTTTGTAACCTGCTTTATAGTTCCAGTGTCTAAATGAACAATGTCCTTTAAGTTACATCAGTCTGTGACAATAGACTCTCTGTGAAATGCTGCTAAAACCTTTTCCTTTGCCCATGCTGCTAATCCTGGCAATAGGATAAAAGGAAACTCAGATGCAGGTATTCATGGTTTGCATCGGATGTTCATATCTAATGTCAATGTAAACTGTATGATTATGAATAGGGGTAGGCACATAAGCGTTCTGTCTGACTTCCTTTGAGCTCCCAGAATGATATAATTGTAAATCATGAAAAAAACAAATATAAACCCCCCAACAAAATATCACTCCGCTGTTGGAGAAAGATCAACACTGAATTGTAAATGCAGTTCTGAACCAGACAATGCCCCATATAAATATTTCACTTTCATACAAGAACAATGCAGCACACAGAAACATGAGACAATTGAACATGATTGTGTTGTAGGTTGTCAAAGTAATCTTGTAATAACTTTCATCTTAGTTTGAGCACTGACGAAAACCTTGGAAAAAACAGACAGAAAGCCGCGTCAATGGTCTGATTACGTAAGCTGGAGATGAGAAGAACACATGCCACAGAGACAGCGAGGCAGACGAGGATAAGAGTGGAGCAGCAGGAGACTGACAGAGGAGAGAGGAGCTGCGATGCCTGGGTCAAGGACTGTACATTAACACACAAGTATGCACAGACACACCAGGTCAGAGGTGGCCCCGGCACAATGAATGGATTATACATTTCTGAAGATTAAAGCTTGTGGAGGCTGTGACTGAGAAATAGTAAAAGGGAAGTAGAGCCTTGATTTGGACTTGGCTTAAAAAATAAAAATAAAATAAAAGAGTTGGGGAGAAAAGTCTTCAGAAAAAAATAAAATAATTACTTGCAATTTAAAGTACTGCACGATGTAAAACGGTGTATTATGATTGATATGTAATTAGTGACAATGGGAAATTGAAATCCACTTGAAGGAGAGGAAAAACAGTGGAGCTATAATTAATATTTGCAACCATGTAATTGAGTGAAATGTTTGTAGAAGTGATCACAACTAAAGAATCATGAATTTGCATAGTGTAGCTGGGTATTATGTAGAAATGGGTGGTTTGAATACGCTAATGCAGTATAAAATAGAAAGCTATAGGCTAAACTTTCCATTTCTAAAAAAAATGGGTGTAGCAATATGAACGAAAAGAAAAGTATGGGTGACAGAAAGCAGCGCAGCAGAACAGTCAGTGAGAGGAGCAGGACAGTGGTGCTAAAAGGTTAAGTGTGATTCATAAAATGAAAATTGAAGCCTGAGTGCAAAAACAGGGATGAGGAGAGAGCTGTAAATGATGAATGAACTGAAGAGCAGGAGCTTCAGATGGCATCAGGTTGGCAACTTTTAGGCTTGGGACAGCCATGGAATATTGATCACAGTCACGGCCTAAAAGTTGAGACTGAGGGCTGACAGGAACAGTGCACTTGGCACAGAAAATGCAAAGGAGCAGCACTTTTGTGTAACTTGTAATTCTTTCACAATGGCCAACTTGTGCGCAGTGTTTATATAAAAAATAAATAAAACTTGTCCTCACCCTCTGCGGGTGGTCTCCTTCAAGCTCAGGTCCGCTACCAGAGGCCTGGAAGCTTTAGGGTCCTGCGTAGTTTGTTTTCTGAACTGAGATGTCTAATGGTTTTCCTGGTATCTGCTGCAGCCACTCCTCCAGTTTGGGGGTTAGTGCCCCGAGTGCTCCAATGACCATGAGCACCACTGAACACTTAGCGTTACATGTAGTAGTTCATATTGGTGTACTATTTTAAAAAATTTTAAATGTTCAAAACAGTGCATTTTTTTAGTAACATTCTGCTGTTATGTGACCCTTTGATGAATTAAAGCTTCTCTGCAAACACCTGAAGCACAGATTACTGGCCTTGGATATCTCAGCCATGAATGAATAAAAATTAAATATTGACTTGTGGAATTCTGCTGGAAATTGAGCATTCACCAAAACATTATTCAAGAATGTTTCACAAAAAAAAAAAAAAAAATCAACAGATTAAAAGATGTTCTAGCAGAGGTACCTTATTCAGCCTTCACCAAATTCCACCAACTGTAAAATTGCTAAACTAATCTGCAGTTAGCAGACTCGCTCCAGCACATTCAAAGATGTGCCTGCATAGCACACAATGCCACTTGCAACTTCTAAAACATTTTTTTTTTACCACTGCAAGGGACAAATCATCAAGTAATCGCTCAAGTGAAGAAATTATGTGGCTTTGAAGTTAGTTATTGCAGGGCCCTCAGGACCACTGAGAACATCAGGGGGCCCCTGTGCATAAAGTGCTAGGAGTCCCCATGTGATCAGCTGCACCCAGCTACAATATGTCCCCCATATATCACCAGACCGAACGAGCTACCCTTTAGTATAATGGTTCTCAACTGGTACGGCGTCAGGACCCACCATCACCCGACCCGAGTGTGACAAGGCGCAATCCAAGTAACAATTTTAGAGTAAGAGTAAAGCGCTTTATTTGTCATTATACAATGTACAACGAAATTACATAGATCAGATGGAGGGTAGGTCCTGAGCCGCTGCAACTCCGTGCGCCGCCATTGTGGACCAACCTGACCAGCAATATCTACGAAGTCCTCCGAGGTAGCCATGTTTGTTTATCTACGAAGTCTTGCAAGGTAGCCATGTGATAATGTGAAATATGATATTTTCCACAAAATTATTGTTAAAAAAGTATGAAATAAGCCTATAAAACTGAAGTTGTGACCATTTAACCATGACATAAATTCTTTAACCCTCTGAGGTCTTGGGGCATTTTTTATTTGTATTTTTGCCTGGTATTTTTTTGTTTTATTGCTTCTAAAACACCTCCTAATGGCGCACCATCAAGTGCTTGGACTCTTTATTTTCATAACAAATTGAACTAGTATCATCTGAATGCTGTAGTGATATCAATGAAGTAACCATGCTAGAAGTAGAAAAACAACCAAAAAATGTGGCGAAATTTGAATTTCTCACCTTACTCTTTCCCTATATGCAAAAAAAAATCAATGACTATGGCTGTGGACATTAGAATTTTTTTTATTTTTGACAAAAATCACAAAAAAATGTAGGCGCTCATAGCACTTTTTTGATTATTATTCCACTAAAATATGCTTCTATGAACATAGAGGCTATAAACTTGACCTTTGATGTGAAATATGTGCTTATTCTCCATATATTCACCATTTTGAGTAAAAAAAAACTAACTAAAAATTGTCCTAAATGTCAAACCATAGTTGTGCCCATTTTTGGCAAAAATGTTACTCCATACTTTAGTCCTCCATGTTCTATATAAACAGAAAACAAGATAGCAGCTGACCAGAGACACATCAGTAGTACTGTTTTGAATCCGTGGGCGATTGTGTAGAGTCAGCAGTTTTAGCTAATGCTAACTTAGCACTTTTTGACATGAATGTTCAACGCGACCTTACATCGCCCCCCAGAGGCCAACAGTAACGACATTTACTGGCGGAGATATTATCTAAAGTCGTCGGCGACGCGGGTGTCGCGGGTCTCATATCGCGGACTCGGGGATATAAGACTCCAGTGGGTTAAATAAGTGTATTTTCCCTTGATTTGACTAAGTTAAGGAAATTTGCCAGCAGTGAGACAAGTTTTTAGACTTAAATTAAGAAATCACAAAACAGGATAATAGAACTTAATTTACTTTTTAAAGTAATGTTAAGTTCAAATTTTAAGTGCCAACATACTTATCCAACCGGCAGATTGTTTTTACAAGTCAAAAGAACTCAAACTAAGGTGGAATATATCTTTCTCTTCTTCAGACGATAATTATTATTCATCACGACCCACTGAAAGTCGTTTGTCAACCCACTTTTCGATCCCGACCCACCAGTTGAGAACCAGTTGAGATTTAGTATGATCCCAGGAGCGAGAGTTGGAAATGACCACTAAGCAAAACCTGAACCCAAGGGCAACCTCTGACAGTTTGGCGTCTCCATCGAGAGTAGGGGCGACCGGGACTATTTGTCACACTTTTTTTTTTCTAGAGTCCACAGCTCATCATCAGAACGTCCCACAAGGGTCACTCAGACATTCATTGAAATCTTAAACCCTCAACTTAAAGTAGGCGTTTATTCTATTTCTATATCTTATTGTAATAGAGAGTTATTAAGCATCAAAGAGAGCAAAGTCAACTGTGAAAACATGTGCAGGGTTGGTTGTCACTATAGCTATTAATGAAGTTTCAACAGAATACATGATATTAATAAAAACACATGTAACTTTTGGTTTTCTTTAACAAAACACCCAAAATTGAGTTTGCCGATCAAACTGACCAATGCTCTTAATATGCAAATATTTTTTAATGGTTTACTGATCAAATTATTTATTAAATGTGATAATACCAACAACATGAAAAAAGGAGCCTTTGAGTTTAACTATTGCTTACTTAGAACAAACGTGAGAAAATAAAAAGACCTTTTGTGAGGATTGTTTTAAACTGCTACAGTGCAGTTTTTAATTGAACTGTATTCTATTGTTTATTATGAAAATACAACCAAAAGTGTACTAGGCCTAATTGTGCTGAAAAACACCAAACAGCTATTGAAAACTGCTTTGTATGTGACAATGACTCATAACATAATGGTCAGAGATACAAGAGTCCCATGTGACAAATGACCCCTGTGAAAGTGTGACAAATTTCCCCAAGTGTCCCCTTTACTGAATGTGTGAGCTAGCTAGCACATGGCTTTAGCATGACAGTAACAGCATGGCTCAAATCAAAGCTTAAACCTCTGTCTTTCAGGTAAATGTCTTGTGTTTGTGACACCAACAAAAGGAAAGCTCTCATCACAAAAATAACCCAGACTTGAAAGTTTGAGAAAAGGCATAAAAATGATAAAATATATCCTGACTTCAATGTTTTCTGTCAAGTTGAAACAAATGTATCGGAAGAGAAGAAGAATGCTTAAACACATACTCTATATTTGTACCAAAATACAGCCCCCTCTAGTGTGGCTATAAAATGCAGCGTGACATATTACCCCCTGTGACAAATAGCCCCGGTCTCCCCTATTGGAAAAAGTAAGTTTAAGTTATATCTAAAACCAAAATCAAAATATTGGTACTTTCAAACAGCATCATTTCTACTCAAGTCGTCGGTAAATGACTGCACGCAGCCTGGTTTGCATCTACAGTATGTTGAATGCCTGCTGGCTAACAAAGCAGATGAGATTCTTATCGCGAAGAGAGGAAATGTGGATGCAATGAGATTGGATGGAGAGCGCTTGGAGAGCGGATGCAATGTTATCAGCATCTTGCGCAGATATGAGATGATTATTTCTGATGCAATGGCATGAAGAGGGAAAAAATACCCAAGCCAAGTAAAAGGAAAGACAAAGCAATTTGAGGAAAAAGCAACATGAGACAGCGAGACAAAGAGTAGGAGTGAAGGAGCTTTTGCACCAGGCTGTCAGGACATCGCACTTTCACTCTTTCCAAAGTCAACTTCAAACACTGTCAATCTTGCAGTTTACACAAAACAAGCTGAGTCAAGAAAACTGAACTTATATTCAGCCATGCACTCTGCACATTGTCTTCAGAGTTTCTCATTTATTCACTTTGAGTTGGAGACATCTCGCAGCCCCACAAACAGCAGCCGGGTTTTTGCGGTGAAACTTTGTAATTTCCTCGCCACATTAGGAGCTGACAGGTGAAGGAAATGGGGCGGAGGGTTGTTTTCACAGTCTAATTAATATTACAAGTCTGAGAGTGTGAGAGGGAGAGATTCGGAGGCGGAGGATGCATCATCAGAGACAAGCGCAATGCGAGTAGAATCTTCAGCTCAAGCGCACACAAGGGCTACAGGCAATTTTCACTTCGCCTGTGAGTAAGAGTCAGCTTGTGTGAACTTGTGAATGGTTTGATGCTGGATTTTGTTGAGATGTTTTGGAGGCAAATCTGTTCATCTGTCGAGTAAAATGCATTTTGTAGAGTGAAAGTTTGTATGATTTGTATAAATTTGTACTCATCGCCCACAACAGCGACAACATATGCACTTCATCAAGCAAAACAACACAATATGTATAAACCCCAAATAAAGTGACTTTTGTTGAGGCAAAAGCTACAGTGTGTGAGCTTTGCATATTTTTATGAGCTATATTGTGCTTTTTTTCTACCACAATCAATCAATATACACAAATAATCATTCCCTTTCACCCACCCAACACCCAACCCCCACAAGTAGGCACGCATATACACAAAAAATACTTCCCCTTCAACCACCCAACCCTCCCACCACCACAAGTATTCACGCATATACACAAATAATCATTCCCATTCACCCACCCATCCCCCACAAGTATTCACCAATATACACAAAGAATCATTCCCCTTCACCCACCCAAGCCCCAAGGGTATTCACCCATATACACAAATAATCATTCCCCTTCACCCATCCAACCCCCGACCCCCACAAGTATTCACGCATATACACAAAAAATCCTTCCCATTCACCCACACGACCCCCACAGGTATTCACCCATATACACAAATAATCATTCCCCTTCAACCACCCAACCCTCCGACCACTACAAGCATTCACGCATATACACAAATAATCATTCCTCTTCACCCAAGGACCCCCGACCCCTACAAGTATTCACCCATATACACACATGATCATTCCCCTTCACCCACCCAACTCCGACCCTCACAAGTATTCACCGGCACGGTGGCATAGCGGTTAGCCCTCGTGCTTCACAGCAACAAAGTTGTGGGTTCGATGCCGTACAGGGCCTTTCTGTGTGGAGTTTGCATGTTCTCCCTGTGTCTGCGTAGGTTTCCTCTGTGTGCTCCGGTTTCCCCTACCACTAAAAACATGTACAATAGATCAGAATGAATGAGAGTGAGAGTGAATGGTTGGTGGTGGAGGGGCCGATGGCGCGGTATGGAGTGAAAGAATCATGTCTACAGTGTAGCGCTTTGAGGAACTTGATAAACAGGCTTGAAAAGCGCAATAAGCCATTGTTATTATCACCCATATAGACAAAGAATCATTCTCCTTCACCCACCCAACCCCCACAAGTATTCACTGATATACACAAATAATCATTCCCCTTCACTCACCCAACCCCAGCGAGTATTCACACATATGTGACGAGGCATGGCGTTGGATGACTCAAATCGGCCACAACTTTCGAGCAAAATGAGAAAGAAGCATCTTTTTTTTTTTTTTTTCAAAATTGGTGATGTTATTTGAGATGACAAAGAAGCCTCTCTGTGTTTGAATCTCCACAAAGAGTCTTATATTTTATATACATTTTTAGATTTCACTGATTTTGTAGAGAAAACAAAATGTCGCCCTTGAATTTTCAATTGCCATGCCATCTTGTTCTGTTGCTATTCTCTTCACACTCCTCACATTGCTTTACCTTATGGATAAGCCACCTTTGTTTAACATGCTAATACGAGCAGCCGCTGTAGGTCTGGAAAAAAAAGAGAGTAATTTCGTCTCTTAACTTGACATCGCTTGTAACACACAAATTATCGTGAGCGGAGGTCTGCTGATGTGGGATCGACCGCTGACCCGACAGCGTGTAATCTGGCTAAAGCAATCCCATCAGCATCATCCTCTTGACTTTCTCTAACGAAGCTGTATTGATTAAATGCCTGGCTGTGTGTCTTTGTGTGCATGCATTTAATGGGGCTGTGCTGCTTCTTTTTTTTTTGCCAGTGAAAGGCAAGGCGTAGGTAAGCACTGAAGACACATAATAACCCTGGTTTAAAAGTACTCCAACATAAAGGCTGCAATCAGGGCTGATGAGTTAAAGCTAGACAAATGGGAGGCTATATTTAGGCTTTGAGAAGGGCAGTGAGGAGTGTAACAAGCAGAGGTAATGACTGAATGAGCAAACACTTGGTTAAGTTAAGTTTACCAGGATTTTCCTCACATGATGTGGACACTTCTATTTCTGTAGGATGTTTAA
Organism: Lesueurigobius sanzi; assembly: GCA_900303255.1. Lineage (NCBI taxonomy): Eukaryota > Metazoa > Chordata > Actinopteri > Gobiiformes > Gobiidae > Lesueurigobius > Lesueurigobius sanzi. Next base: position 15,712 of record OMNZ01032583.1, read on the forward strand.
ACATGATTGCAAAGGCCAAACTATTTAAACTAACTTTTCAATGACTTACAATTTTGTCCCATTTATTCTATTTAGATTTTAATGTGATCAAATGGGATTTATGGCTCTTTAAAAGTAGCCAAATCTTTGGGAGCTGTTCATTGCAAAAAGCTGTTCAAATGCCTGGCTCATTGTTATGTAGATTTTTTGCTGTGATACCTCACAGAAAACATTATGTACCCCTTGGGAAGTGTGTATGTAATTAAATCATCGTGCCATAATTAATGGAAAGTAGCTACACAAACTTATATACTATATTTTCGTGCTGATTCTTGAGCTTATTCAGAATAAATGTAATGAATAAAAGATTAGACTCTTTTCGCAATTGAGATCTGGTTCAAAGCGTTCACCTTAAAGAGCCAATTTGGTCACGAACAACTGAGAGGAGCAACGAAAAGGTTAACGCCCCCTTTTGAGGTAAACCAGAGGCTGTGTCTATAGAGATGAATGGGGAAACATCGACTGAGATCTTCACATTTACGTCTAAAAATAACATTTTATACACTTTATATATTTCTCTAATATAGAAGATAAGATAGATATTTTTTGCTGTAGAAGATTCACAGACAGAACAATTCATGTTTTGAAGTGGGCTAAAGTTAGCATGTTCGGACTTTAATATGAACTGTTTAGCTTAATGACTTAATTTGATTAAAAAAACAAAAAAAAAAACAAGATTGTAGTAGTTTGTTGGCATAAAAGTAATTTTGCAGCTTCTTATGTTTCAATATTGCTTCGTTTTTGACCTATGAGCAGTTAAACAGTTCATATTGAAGTCTGAGCATGCTAACTTCCTGCTAACTTTAGCCCACTTTAATTAACTGTCCTCTCTGTGAAAGTTCTACAGCAAAAAAAAAACCTTAATTTGCTTCTCTTTTATATTAGAGAAATATATAAAACACATAAAATGTTATTTTTCAGACGTAAATGTGAAGATCTCAGTAGATGTTTGCCCATTCATCTCTATGGACGCACCAAAAAGGGGGCACAACGGTCAGTCAGTGTAATACAATTATCCAGAAGATAATATGTTTTAACATTCTTCCTACAGAAAATATTATTTTCAATTTTGATCTAATATTCTTGATCATCTTCATGAATCTCTAGATATAATAATAGTGTTCAGTTCCCCGTCCAGAGCAAAACAACATCGCACAGATAGACTTCAAGGACAACCTTGAAATGTCCTGCTGCTTCATGTACTCAGGGCCAAGGCCTCAAAATAAGACACATAATACCCGTGGAACACCTTCAACATCATCATGTAATTCATTAGCTTATATAAAATACAGGGATTTTATTGGAGGTTATGGGAAAACTAATTAACTTTCTTTACACATTTAAATAGTCTTCATTTTGAGACACAGATAAAGCAACTTAACCTCAGTGACCTGTTACAATATGGGCTGTTAAATATGTACTATATCAAAATGATCATAAAAAATAAAATAAAAGATGGACCCTGATGCCACAGGTGTATTGTGTAGGGCTCTGTGTGTGACTGCCCGTGCAGACGATGGGGTGAAGGGGGCAGGGCTTGGGGGGAGGAAAATACAAGAGGATTTAGAGTCCCAACTGGCAATTTGACCTCTCTTCTCTTCACAAGCCCTGGGATGAAGGTCAGCCGCAAACTGAGAAAATAACATATTTGACATCAGTGGTAAAAGAATAAGGAAAACAAACAAATGGCCTTACAGATTCTATCAGGACAGGCATGAAATAAATGTAATGCATTGTCAGTCATCTGGAGAAAAGAAGAGCTTGTCAGCGCCTACCAGAATGACTTATGCCGAGGAGTCCGAATTTCATGTTACACTCCCGTGGCCAGCATTTTCAGAAACCTTGAATAAATAAATCTGCACCCAATAGACCACAACAGATGTCCACACCACAGAGGTCTGTGTGGCCTCAGACAGGTATGAGTGGGTGATTTATGTATAGGCTGCTCCACAGCTGAGCCCTAACTCAAAGGCCCTGCTCTTTACACTGGCAATGATCGTAAGACAAGCTCCGACAGCAGCGCATGCCCACTTTAGGAGGGAATAGACTTAACATGTGCCATAACCCGTTTTTGTGGCATGGATTCAAATACGTACATACTTAAAGTTTTAATATCCAGAAAAGAATGTTAAAAAGCTATTTCTGCCCGTTCTGACATGCCGATTTTCAGGCACAGACAGCAGCAATCCGGAATACCAAATGAAAAATCTTGGTTCAATGCACAAAGCTAAGATCCGCGAAGAACATTAAATGAAGTACAAAGTGCGGATGAACAGACAAAAGTTGGAAAAAACATCACGTTATAGAGTACCTCCTGAAGTCAAGGCCTCTAAAACTTGAGTGACAGGTTGTGAGGTTGAACAGCTGGGAAAGACAACATTACTGGCCGCAATAAAAATGCGCCGTGCGTGACGAAATGAAATAAGTATTGCAAATATTGTCCTCCCCTCTGGCCTCGATGCATTGCTGCTTAACTACCACCCCTGCGAGCGGCTCTGAAAAACACGGCGGTAAATCAAATTGGACGGTGGCGTTTTAAGGCCTAATGACAGGAACAAGAAAACCATTGTGACCTTGGCATTTTGCATAAGTAGATGTATGACTCTCGGGGGAAATGAGCTGCTCTGTCGCCGCGAGAAAACACTCTTTCCTGGCTCTGATTTATTCATGAAGTGCTAACATGCCATAGTAGATTCGCTCTCTTTACATCTACATATAGGATACCAACACCGAAAACCCATTTAAGACGTCATGGTGAACAATAACCAAGCCCTTAGTGCAAAATGACCTGCTACAATCTTCTAATATGTGCGCAGGCTGACTGTGCAGCCCAATTTACAAGGGTGCACTACCTGTATGACAGCGCGGTGCTTTAAAGGGACAGGCCACTGTTTTCCCATATGTTCTCACCTGAGCTGAGACGAGTGCGTACCTGTCTGGTCTTTGTGCGCGCACTCAGTCACGCACAAAGACCAAATATGTTGTTAGCACTTAGCCTCTCCCAGTGTATTCCTACGAAGCCAAACGGGGTTGAAGTTAGAAGCCACCCAGCTCTTTTCCCTATTTAAATACAGTTATGTGAGTAGTTACACGATCCAAGTATAGTTACACAAAATTAAACATGTGGATTTTCTAAGCTGATAGAAAGGACACTAGGAGTGAAGATATCCCTACGCCTTACAATATAGTACCACTTTTTATCTGCTTAGAAAATCGACATGTTTACTTTATGTAACTATATTTGGATCCTGTAACTGCTCACATAACCGTATTTAAACAGGGACAACGTGGAAGAGCTTGGTGGCTTCTAACTTCAACCCTGTTTGGCTCCATAGGAATATGCTGGGTCTTTGGTCTTTTTGCATGACTGAGGGCGCATCAACTCGTCTAAGCTCAGGTAAGAACATATGTCAGTATGGAAAAACGGTGGCCTAGTCCAAAGCGTGGATTTGATGGCGACAATTTCGAAGCGATCTGAAATATTAACAAAGCTTTTTATTCACACGGCAGCCATGGGCGCCATCAAGCAAAGCCGTGACATTCCGGTGACCTTTTCCCTTCCGTTCCCAAATTGATAAATGGGTGGGTGAAGAAGCTAAGACAGTTTTTAGAAATAGAAAATAAAGAGCTAAAGTCTGGTGTGGAAAGGAGCTTTTTTTCCCTTGTCCCAATTTCACCAGTTTTACCAGTAGGTTATATGAGCCTGTCAGAGGTTGAGCTCGTCAGAGGTTGGTGCAGTGCCCGGAGGTGGTAAGGGCTGCAACAAAACTGGCCTTGATATGGACAAAGTAAAACACTGCAACTGTATTACATTTTTTGATAGAGTGGGAGAAAAAGGCTTTACATACATGTATTATGGAAAAGTGAATAATTGAATGCAAATGGTGTCCAAAAAAAAAATCCCCTCAAAAGAAATAGCTTTTTTTCAACTGTTGGAAATTGATAATGGATGTCTACAAAATCTACGCCCATGCCCAGCTCCCGGCCCTTGTCCTTGTCAAACTATTTCTTATTCATTCTTGGCAATAAAGCAGTGAGTAATCACAACTTCTAACACAACAGGAGTATCATTGAATACAGGTCCTTCTCAAAAAATTAGCATATTGTGATAAAGTTCATTCTTTTCCATAATGTAATGATAAAAAATAAACTTTCATATATTTTAGATTCATTGCACACCAACTGAAATATTTCAGGTCTTTTATTGTTTTAATACTTGATGATTTTGGCATACAGCTCATGAAAACCCAAAATTCCTATCTCAAAAAATTAGCATATTTCATCCGACCAATAAAAGAAAAGTGTTTTTAATACAAAAAAGTCAACCTTCAAATAATTATGTTCAGTTATGCACTCAATACTTGGTCGGGAATCCTTTTGCAGAAATGACTGCTTCAATGCGGCGTGGCATGGAGGCAATCAGCCTGTGGCACTGCTGAGGTGTTATGGAGGCCCAGGATGCTTCGATAGCGGCCTTAAGCTCATCCAGAGTGTTGGGTCTTGCGTCTCTCAACTTTCTCTTCACAATATCCCACAGATTCTCTATG
>OMNZ01032586.1:10476-22020 GCA_900303255.1 Lesueurigobius sanzi
TAGCACTAAATTAAGATTTCTACTAATATGCACTAACATGTCAAAATAGTGACAAGGACCTGTAGCAGCTCTATGAGACACCAACTTTAACAGATTCTCAGCTAAAAAAAGTTGATTTGGGGTTTAGTTCCTCTTTAAGGGTGCGCCCAGCCACCCTGCGGAGGAAACTCATTTCGCATCACTGCAGACGCTGCACCGATCCGTCTGTCAATCTCATGCTCCATCCGTCCCTCACTCGTGAACATGACCCAGAGATACTTGAACTCCTCCACTTGAGGCAAGGAATATATAAAGTGCTATTTATATACAGTATAAATAGCAAGGGCCCATGTATGGACCCTTGAGGCACTCCATTGTGGGTCTAATAAACCATACACTGACATTCTTTGAGCTAAAACAATGTGGTCAACAATATCATATGCCTTTGTATAATAGATTAAAAAGGCACCCCTACGTCCCTCGCTCGTCCCTCCCTTCCTCTGCTAAAATTAATCCATTTCTCTGTTAAAATACTCTCATTGGCTGCTCTGTCCTCACTCTCTAGGGCCTCTGCGCATGCGTCACTTGTGTCATGTTCTGCAGGCTTATTGGATGTAATATGAATTACTTTTTATTGGTCGCACTTTACTGTTTTAGCACGATACTGTACAAGTCTGCACTTTTTGGTTTACCTATTTTACTGTGGTTTTGCACAATTGTTGTCTGTCTCTGCTTACATGTTCATATGTTAGAAGCTGTATCTGTACAAGACAAAGTTCTGCTCATGGGATAATAAAGGTTAATTCATTCATACATTTCTTCTCATCAAGAGCTTCGGTTATACAGTTACAGAATCCTGAATGAAACTATGGCAAAGATAGAAGCAAGATACAGTTTTGAAAACCAAGGTTTCGAGAGCTTTGCAATGCTCTGTTTGTGGACAATGTTTTTGCCATCATAGAACTATTATTTACTATTATTATTTATTTAAAATATTCATCATGTTGCCTACTGCAGCCCCGGATGTGACGACATCGCGATCGCTCGTATTGCCAGTTTCTGAATTAACTTGGTTGCCATGGTACCAGGAAGGTAGGACAACTCCAGGCTACAGCTGCTAAGGAAATTGCTATGGAAAGGAATATACAGCACCAAAACTTGCCTCAATTTATAGCTTTGATGTTTCCAGCATAAAGTTAAAAATACATCACAAGGGCTTCAGGGGCAAGCTTTAAAACCGTGACTGCAAATTATTGAAGGTAAGAATTATCACAAAAATTCATCAAAGGCGAACAAACAATAATATACCTGATTTATGCAGTGATCAAACATCCAACATATGTTTAAATTAGATTAGAAAATTAAATTAGCAGCACACTCCCAAATGTGCACTTTTACGTAACACACTGCACCCTCTGACACCACTGGCCTGGAGCACATCTGTGGTACATATGTATTTGCTCATCAATGATCCAGTATATCACAATATAATGACCCCACTGTCACTGCCATTTATGCATCTCTTGACCTCTGCAGCACTAACGGGACCCAAGGCTCGGCTGGGACGGGGGGGGTTTGAAGGGACTGACTGGCATCCCCCCTGTAGCATTGCTCCTGTCTGTGGACTGGATCTATTTATAATCCATGCTGGGACTGTGGGAATGCAGGGGCCCCGAGCACAATCACTCCCCTCTGCCAACTGTGTAACAATGCTCAATTGATCCAGAAAACAAGGGGGATGTTGATTATGTTTCAATCTAAATTTCATATTGATTTTGTATTTTATAAGATGGAGTTCCTTCCTGAAAAGTTGGCTCACGTGATTGGTACTTTAACTTGAAGTAAATTTCATAATGTCTGTGTAGGTTCTCAGTCGTACAGGAGTTGCCCATCGTAGGCAAAGATTCTTCAGTCTTCATCTGTACTAGTTGGACGTTTCGCTCCTCATCCAAAGAGCTTCGTCAGCACTGAGCAAACTTGAACCCCGAGGTGTGAATAGGGTGGTGTCCTGTTTACCTGTAAGTCCCACCTCTCTTGGACTTACAGGTAAACTCCTCCTACTGGTTCTTTATAAAATCCACTGGCGTTCAAGTTTCCTCAGTGCTGACAAAGCTCTTTGGATGAAAAGCGAAACCTCCTACACTTCAACAACAGAGTACAGATGAAGACTGACGAATCTTTGCCTATGATAAATTGCATAATGAATACTTTTTACTTTTACCAAATTATCTTTACTCCATACATTTTTGAATTGGAGTAAAGATAATTTGGTGAAGATAAAAGCATAAAAGCAGCAGTAAAATCGTTATTTTCAGAAACATCAGAATTTTAAAATCTAAAATACCAGCAGCTTGTTCAGTCTCAGACATATGAACTGGTTTTTATCTGTTTTCCTTTTTCATTTGTGTAGGTTCTCAATCGTACAGGAGTTAACCATTGTAAAAAAAAAAAAGGCTCTCTATTTCAGCATCTGTACTCTATGCTTTGATCCTTTTACTTCAATAAAATTGTTGCTCCTGAATCTGTACTTTTACTTGAGTTAGAAAAGTGAGTACTTGAGAGTGATGGAGTTAATTCTATGTTACTGAATAAAAAAAGTTATGTTTGATAATCACATTGAAATTATGAGCAGTGAATTGCAATAAGAGCACAATAGTTACAGTAAATGCACTATGAATATTTATTATATTTCTTAAACCGATAGTAGAGAAGCCTGTCATAACAGCTGCCATTGAAATAGTATCCACTGCATTGTTTATATCCCAGCTTTGCTACAGTACAAGCACATTTTAAGAAAACACCACAGCCCGTTGAGCCCAAAGGCTTTCTCTGAACTTCAATCATATATCTTTAAACTTGTATTATTTTTTATGACTTGGCACATCTAAAAACGGAATATCTATTAACGAAACCAGGCCAGACGGGGACACATCGGCAAAAGAAAAGACAGAAGATGCCAAAGCGTTGTAGGTCCCAGTGGAGCCGTTCGCAGGGGCAGCTAACTGGTCCATGATGTTGACACATAATAGAATCCACAGAGAGGGCTGGCTCTGCTCCAGCTGTGTGTCAGCCTCACACATAATGGCAATATGAATAACAACCAAGGCCTGGAGTGATCTCTTAGGGATGCGTAGCGGGATGCCGAGTTCATAAAGGTTAACTATATAGAGAGAAATCTCCTTATATTAAGCAGCAGAAGAACGTTTATTGGCTTGTCATCTATAAAGGGAGTTTTTATTCATTTCATTAGGTGTAAACGGCAGACCAAGGAGCCAAAGGTGATTTTGAGAGATAGATCGCAAAGAGAATATACCAAACATCTTTTACACTTCTTTTTTATATATACAACATTAACATTTGGTGAAAGACCGCAAAACACAATGAAACAGTAAATGTAACTGGCTGAGTCTTTTGCAATGGTGGCCAATCAGCAGCTGCTTGTCGCACTGTTTCCAAGCTGAGCGGAGAGTAAAATATTGATGTTGAGCGGAGAGGATTCACATCATACTTTTGTAAATTGTATGAAACTGGGCACAGGAGAATACGAGAAAGATAACGGGTACGACTGAGGACACAGCAGGCTTTGGCTTAACTATTGCCGTTTAGTAGCATGTGGGCAGCAAATTCGGAGCGGAGTCTGTGTTATGTTGCAAAGCGATAAGTTGTAAAATGTTTTCAGGAAACAGGATTTCAAAGAGCACTGGGGATGTGCCAGCTCTTAGCAGGTGGTATTGGGTAATTTCAAATTCAAATGGAGACAAAAATGCATAACTCAAATTAAGCTCTTTTTAATAAGTCATATTTTAGAAATGGTAGAAGACCGGGGAAATTGTCACTACTTCCACTACTTTATTTTATTTATCTTTTTGAGATCCTAGCCCAGAGTATCCTAGGCAGAAAAAAGCTGTACTTCATGTTGACTCATGGCTTTAAAACTCATAAGTCAAGATGGAGCACTGCCGGACAAACAGAAAGAAGTAAGCAGAGTCAACGAGAGACCAGAAAGGAAAGGAAACCTGCCTCCCAGTTACATGTATGTACTGTAACCTGAACTGCTGTGAACCACTCCAAAATTATGACTGTGTGAGAGAATTCAAACACTTGGGACAGATCACAAAAGACGATGGTGATCATCAAAGAGAGATCAACCAGAACATTGCTGACTCTGGCAGACGAGCAGCTGAACTTTCAGTGAGATGGAGATCTTCAGTATATAAACCGGAAACAAAAGTGGCACTATACAAGTACCTGGTGCTCAGTGTCTAAGGATGTGGGATACTCTAAGCTTGTTACGTCCGATTTACTTACGGGACATTACATATGCTTGTAACATTTCATTCGTGTGTGATATTCATTTGTGTGCGACTTATTTTGATCATTCTAGTTGTCTGATATTGATTTGTTATTGTCCATACTGACCTTTGAGATGACTCCCGTTGTGATATTGGGCGTTACAAAAATAAATTGATTGATTGATTGACTGAGTGTCCTATTGTATGGCTCGGAAACATGGACCATCAAGGAAGATAGCAAGGCCAAGCTTGAAACATTCCAAAATCCTATGCTCAACTTCAACAACGTTCTTGTTGAAGTTGTTTTACTGTATATTTACATGTGTGTACGGCACTTTGGCCAACTGTACAGTTTTTAAAGTGCTTTATAAATAAAGTTGGTATGGTATGGTATAACTGGTGTTCCAGTAAATGCTCATGACGTCTGGAGAAGTAAGGCAGAAATGCAAGTGCCCAAATATACTAAGTGTGATCTCAAAGAGAAGAGCAAAGTTTCGGAGAAGGATTGGTCAATTACAACTACTACAACTACTACTACTCTGATGCTGCTGATATCACCACTCACTCAATCACTACTTTCATACAGCGGTGGTTGAAGTGTGTTAACCACTCTACTATCTGAGCCATTGTCATTGCCTCAAGTAAAAGCCATTGACATTTACAAGATGACTAATTATTTCCTCTTTTTTTCATGAACAGGCTTTCTGAATGATAAGAGGTCAAGGGGATTTAGATAATGGCTGAAAAGACCAAGGGGTACACATTGCAAAACAAGTTGGAAAAAGCTGCCCTAACACCTTATTGAAGTTTGTTGTTGCATGATGTTAAGAATGAAGGTAATGGAAAGAGATATTTCACTAGCTCCAGTCCACAGGGCTGCTTTGCTCATAATGTCACATCCACAATATTCAGAAATCCCTTTGGTCCAGCTTGGAGAAGTGCATGAAGATGAATAAACTGTGACACAATCTTCACGTTCTTCATCTTCAATCCAATTACAGGGTTATTACAAGAGAATAGTGTTACAACTGGTCCTCATCTGTCCTCATTTATAGAGAATACAATGATACAATTAACTAGAGAGTGGTGATTTTGATGTATGTATAAATGTGTGTCTCCTCACCCCGTGTGTCCACTTTCTGTTCTTGGCCGTGTGCTTTCAGGCTTGAATATGATCCATATTTAGAAGAGTACAATGCCCTCTGGATGGGGCAGTAATTACTTTGCTCTTAGAGGTCTGCCGCGGGTGCGATGGCAACAGTAAATGAGTTGCCTTATCCGTTTAACTCAACTGCTTCCCTGTGCTGTGTCTATGGCATTATTCCCATGTACGCTGAGGTTGTCCTGTCTAGATTGGACCACGGTTAAGAAGTGCATTACACAAGATGAACCTGACCCTCTGTTCCCAAAGCCTGTCGATAGAAGGTGTTGACCTGAGTATTGATGAGTGTACTTTTTTGCTTAGGTAAGCACAGGTCCCCAGCCCATTGTGGAGAGGGCTGAGGTGTGTGAGGTGTGTGAGGTGTGAGTGAGTGAGTGTGTGTGTCTCTGGAAGTTCACTGATCAATGCAAAAGCTGTCTTCAAAAAGCAGCCAGTGCCAGGTTGCTGCTGCTACTCCGTGCAGTCAGGAGTCCACAGAATGCAGACGCAATGCAGGGAGAGGATATGAGACATGGACATCACAGACTGTGTGGCCACCAGCACTTCAGGTAAAGCAACACTACTTACAACGTTTTATAGCTGTAGGGTTAAAATTCTGCAGGATTATTTTGTGGTCCATTTTAAAATGATGCCCAAAACTGTAAACATTGGGGTTACACTTCATACAAAAACAAATTACATGAACCCTACAAAGTGTTACATCACCCAGTGGCTCTATGTACTCAAGAATGTTAATCTAATCTAAGCATATGGAAGAACTTTGCTAAATCGTAACAGAGTAACAAACAATTATGAAGTGTTTTTTTCTATGTACTGTACTGTACATGTCAGCCAACCTTATAAAGTGCAGAATAGTATCATAAGTAAAACACCACTCTTTGTGTATGAGCATAAAAACTCATCTCACTGAGCACAACACGGTTCTACCATGAAATGAAAACACCTGCTCGATTTCAATCCACAATTATACACAATCAGCCAACATAATTACAGCACTGCTCTGGAAGCACTGATTGGCTGTATTCATTGTAGTCCCTGTAATGGTTTAGTAAAACTAAAACTTTTGTTTTTACTTTTACCGCCTACAAATTGATCTTTGCCGACTCGCACACTAGAAATATGCAGCTTGCTGTCAGCTCTGAATGTGGCCATTGGGCACTTTGGGTAAGATGCTGTGTGAATGATGGCCAGGGCAGCTCCAGGGAACATTGAATCAATGGGGAGTCTGTAATGTAACACATTGCAGAAGTTTGTTCAGTACAACGTGGGTATGTTGCATAGACATTTGAGAAAATTAATATGATGTAATTTACATATAGACAAGACAAGCCGGAAGGGACAATGTATGGTATTGTAGCAAGAAAGGTATTATTTTTTTATTGCACAAAGTGGGAGAATCTGACTGAATTTGAAATTGAGCAAGAGGTGCTAGACCAATTTAACAAGTGAGACTGCAGTCTAGGTCTAGGTACACTGTGTTTCATAAACTACTTTATTACTTTTATCAAGGAGGTCGCTAACAACAATATACGTTCGTACATTTCATGCATTGTGGAAAGCGTGATCTCAGTGACAAGTGGTACCATCTTAAAAAGAAAAAGAAAAAAAAAGCTCCTTCTCTCCTCTATGTCCAAAATAAGTTCTTACAAAGTCCAGCAGATGGCGCAGTAGCAGCAGCAGCACCCAGACCCCTCGCCCCAAAGCTGTGCACGCAGCAGCAGAGCGCGCAGTAGTGGCCAGGCATATGTCACTGGCAGCGAGCAGGAGTAGGACCATGCCACTTGTCTCTGGCAGATTGTCGATGATGAGGACTTAAACTAGACTTCCTCTAAAGGATGTTTGGCGATGGAGAGGGCAAAGTGTGGGACCGTGTGGCACGGACCCACCGGGACTGTATGTGCTACCTTGGACCCCCCACTTTGATGCCCATGTAAGTAACTTTTACTAAACTAATCTATGTAGGCCTAAATGGAATGGCCGGGGGCAAAACCATGAAAAAAAAAATAAGAAAAAGACTGCCTTTATCAACTATTTTATATAGTTAGCTCTTTAGTCTCTGGGAGAGTAGATTCTGTTAAAAAATAAAATTGCATTCTATTTGATCTGGAAATATGAACTTTGATCTGTCAGTGCCTATTTGCCCTTTGTCGTGATGGTTTCATGAATGTTTGCAGGCCACAGCACAGCAGGCCTTTCATCTCTAACGTTGCAAATGATTTGTGATCGATTCATTATATTCAGAATCCTTTGAGTCGGTAATCGGTGCCGAGTACAGAGCAGTCACTTTTGTTTAGTTTCTTTCTCTCCACTGCGCTGCTGTGCGCCCAGGGCCACTGAAGGGTGATGCTGGTCTGGGCGCAGTGCAGATGAACAGAATTACTATGTTCTATTTTAACACGTTTTAGAAATCTTCATACTCATTTACAGGCTGCCTTTCCCTGTGTGTTTTGTTTTGGCAGCGGGATGCGCAAGTCGCCCGATGTGAGCCCCAGAAGGCTTTCAGACATCAGCCCGCAGCTCAGACAGCTCAAATACCTGGTGGTGGACGAGGCCATCAAGGAGGACCTCAAGTCCTCACGCTCAGTGGAGGATATCAACAGTGCATCGATAGAGGAGAGGATACTACGCATCACGGGCTACTATGGATACCAGCCTTGGAATGCCAGCTATAAGAGTAAGTCTCTCCCACAAGAGCTGTCACTGTGGGCGATTACTCCAGGGATTGGGGGTTATAGACTTGGTAGGCTATGGCATATGAAAATACATGTCTACAGGGGGACGGGGGAAGATGGTGATCTGTGGGAGACACTCTGCAGCACATATAGTATAAGGAGAAACTTTCATACCACCCATGAGGAAAGTGTAGGCCAGGGGTCTCCAACCTTTTTTATGTCATGAGCTACTTTTACATAACAAAAATGGCAGCGAGCTACTTATGCTTCGAATAAACACTGTAACTATGCAACTTATGTGGAGTTCACCTCTAACCCAGATGTTATTTCAGCAATATTTAACAAAATTACTTGAGTTCCTACTTGAGCTCTATTTGGAGCGTGTTTTCAACATGTTCAAAAGAAAAAGAGTATGCATACAAATTGTACTTATCGTGCATGTACAAATGTAAGATAAGATAAGATAAGATAAGATAGTTTTTATTGATCTCACAATGGAGAAATTTACTTGTCACAACAGCTCTTAGGACAGTATCACACAGGGGGGTGCACAAAGTCAGGAAAAGTGTCATCAAAGAAGCAAAAACAACAGGTAATAGTAATAATAGTAACAATAAAATAAAATAGAATAAAGATAGAGGAGTTGGAGATCCCTGGTGTAGGCTTAACAAAATTTCCATTGCTTGTTGTTCTTCTTGATATAGGCTTAACACACTCATTCTAAAGTCCACTCTGAATTGTGAAGCATCTCAAAAGCTCATGAATCATTCTTGTTGTTTAGAATAAGTGGACTTTTAAGAATAACTGAGATCCAGATTAGAAGATTAGATTCATTGTAATAATGTTGTTGTTGCTGCTGTTGTGTGTATGCTGTTGTGGTCTTCCAGAATGAGATGTTGTTGTGAGCCGCAGACACTGAGCCTGTTTGCTTCAGTGGCCCTGGCAGTGGAAACACGGCTCAGAGCACTCGATTCTGTGAAGAAAAGAAGTAGTCGCCTCGTCTCATATTTTTCCGTTGCAGTTTTGCGACATTTTTTTCTCCAGATTCGTATTAAATATCTAAGATGTGGCTCACAATGTGATGAATTGCAGTCTTCCTTCTCGGTTGTGTGATTCTGGATCAATAAGTCTGTCCGCTCCTTCGTGATTTGAGCACACTTGCACACGGTGAACTCAGCTGTGGTCGCTGTTGGTGAATTTAGTAAATTTCAAATGAGACTTTGCAATATTAAACGGCTGCCAGGCTACTTCAACATGTATGAAGCTATACTGGACATCAGATGAAGTGCTTTTTACGTTCCTAATGCTGGGCTGCATTAAAATTTGCTCAGAAAATAACTGTGAATAAAACTCTGTTGTGTTGTCTCTGCTACTAACTAACCATAGTTTATAACCCTTAGATGAAAAAAGCCCAAAGCAATGTAACAGGAATAGGAAATTTAAAAACGTATTAATATTTTCAGACCAGTGACTTCATTGCACTGTGATCGGGTAGAGTTAGGCTGTTCTAATGAGCTGTCTAAAATAAAACTTGGTGGACGCAAACTGTATCGTCAGTCTGAGCACAAAGTATTTCATGATGAGTTTGACTCTTGCATCAGAGACCCAACTGTTTGCAAGGGCCATTTGACGACATATTTCCGCTGTGGTGGTGTTTGCCTTTTCAGGAGGAATCAACTAAACTGCACACACCGCCGGGTCGACTGAAAGAGTAGTGGATGAAAGCTAAAGAGTAGCTGCCCTCCTCTCCCTCCACCTCCCACAGCACTCCCCCATCATGCAACATTCTCGCACTCTTGACCGTAGCTGTGAAGGAGGCTTCGCATTTCTGCAGCACATTACAACATTTTCATTTTGGTAACTGCTACGATTACTGCCTTCCTCGCCTTATCTTTTGTTTTACATGTTGGAAAGTGCTTTACATGAGTGTTAACATTCAGGAACTTTTAATCAGAGGTGGGTAAAGTAGCCAAAATATTTAGTAAGACTAACATTAAAATAATTTTAGTAAAAACGTACTTGAGTATGTGAGTACTGAGAAATTGTTTGAGCATAAAAGTGTGATTTATGTTTCAATAGGGACATAAATAATGAGACACAAAACATAAAATAATGTGAAAATCCAAATATTTTCAATGAGAATACCACAAAATACATCAAAATAAGTAATTCTGCCGAATAAAGTGCACAAAACACAAACTACATCCGTGTTACATTTCAAAATTAAGCTTTCGCCACTATTTATTTACTCGCAGTGGAACATTAACATTTTTTTTTACTCAAGAGTACAGACACTTAAAGTAATTATAATATTACTCAAGTAGAAGTACAGAGTAAAACTACTCTGAAGTGTTGCTTACACTAATGAACGAAACAATAATCATTTCACTGACGACAAAATGAAGTTTTTTGATTTATTGTACATATTTTTAGTGGTAAAGGAAACTGGAGCACCCGGAGAAAACCTACACAGACACAAGGAGAACATGGAAACTCCACACAGAAAGGCCGTCCTGGCCCAGGATCCAACCCACGCTTGTGCTTCTAGCTGTGAAGCACAAGCACTAACCACTGCGCTACTGTGCCGCCCAGTTACTTTAGCACAATTCATTCAAAAAGTTCCATTCATTTCATTACTCGCCAAGAACCATATACAGTGCCTCTCGTAAGTACTAATACACCTTGAACTTTTGCACATTTTGTCAGGTTTACAACCATAAACATAAAGATTTTATTTTGATTTTTTTACTGGAAGTTCACACACAAGTAACAGACAACTGTGGAGTGAAAGCAAAATGATACATGATTTTGTTATTATTTTAAAAATAGAAAAGTGAAAAGTGGGGCGTGCACAAGTATTCATACAGCTTTTTCTGAGTGCATTAAATTGCCTTTAGAACATTCCTAATGACTGCTGAATGTTCACACCTTGCCCTAATGATTAAATAGAGGCCACCTGTGTGTGATCTACTCTCAGTAGAATTACAGCTGTTCTGTGAGGGCCTCAGAGCTATGGTCAGAGTGTATTGGTCACTAAACAACATCATGAAGGCCAAACAGCACACCAGAGAGGTCAGGGATAAAGTTGTGAAGCAGCGTTAAGTTATACAAAGATTTCCCAACATTTGAACATCTCACGGAGCACTGTTCAATCCATCATTCGGAAATGGAAAAAGTATGGCACCACTGCGATGTACCAAGACACGGCCGTCCACCTAAACTAACAGATCGAACAAGGAGAGCACTGGTCAGAAAGGCAACCAAGTGCCCCAAGATGACTCTGGAGGAGCTGAAGTACTGCCGCTGAGCTGGGGGAATCTTTACATTGGACAACTATCAGTCGTACTCTACACAAATCTGGCCTTTATGGACGAGTGGCAAGAAGACAGCCATTATTGAAAGGAGGCCATAAAAAATCCCGTTTGAAGTTTGCCAGAAG